>QGOI01006637.1:0-18680 GCA_003313885.1 Boletus sp. MG55
CCTGCCTTAAAGCTTGATCGTCGCTTGCTATCCTAGTTCATGATCCTGCCAGCATTCCAATTTGCTACTGCTACTGCCAACGTTGTGACGGGTATTCCAATTGACTTAACGGGACGAGAAAACGCCGGTCGCGATAGCTCATGATTCGATAGGATGGGGTGATGGGTGCGCAATGATCGTATCCTGGACGACGTCTCCTTTCATATCCTTCGAGGTCAACCGGTTACTATCGGAACTTGTCCATTCCCTGAACTTGGAGTCGCCTCGAACATTGGTGCGTTGACAACATCACCGCTAAGCAAGACATATGCCCAATGCCCATAGGAGGGGGGGTCCTCATAACAGACCGTATCCTCGATTTAGACGAACGCCTCACGTCCTCCCACGTTTCAGTACTTATACGTGGCCACTCGGCACCAGCACAGCACAGTCACCATGGAACGACGCCTTCAAGTGGGACCAGACCCCTGGCTCTGGCAATCTGCGCCCGTCTTGACTAGCGTCAAGAGGCACTCCCGACGACGTCATCCCCCAAGCACTAGGGCGCTCAACGCCCGGGTTCGAGATTTGTACCGGCGTTCTATTCTCTTGATAACCAGTGTAGCCCATGCAAGCGCCAGGGACATTCTCCGAATAACGATCAAATATTCGAGGTTCGACGCCACCTCGGACGGCCAGGAACGACAAGCCGCGAATGATCCTGTTTCGGTTCGATCCTCGTCGGCCCGGGCCGGTTTCATCGATAGCCCAGTTGCCAAGAATGATGTATGGTTTCCCGAGACGGGTCGGACGTGGGCATCGTTGGGCTGCCACGTGTGGTTTCAGTCGTATGCATGCCAGTGGCCGGAGCCGCTGTCTTGCTAAATTGCTGTCTCATGATTCGAGATGCGACCTACCCGAGTCGACGTGTTTTGCGCAAGCTGAAACGCGAAATGATGCTCGACGCAAAACTGCCGGTGGCGTCTTGTTCGACTCGGAGAACGTCCAGCTCAAGCCTTGCGTGACGTCATCACGAACACGCGGCAACCAAGTTGACGTTTCAACTTGGCAGTGTTACAACTCAGACTGACCCACTCAAGAAAAAAAAAGAAAAAAAAACTACACATTGTATTTTCACGACACGACGTACAACCACGCAATACAACAACAGCAACGCACAAGTCAAACTACGAGCCTAAGGCTGGTACTTTCTATTTGTATTCTTTGGTATATCTCTACGTTGGAGATGCACGGGAAAGAGAAAGCGCGAGAGCGGAAAAAAGAAAAAAGAAAGAAAGCAAACAAGACGGCAGGCATCGTCTATTTTGTGGAGATCAACCGAATCGTATATCGTACCACGATGAGAAGAGCATCAAATCGGTGCGAGATCTGTAATGTATCGAGGAAAAGGGTGAGCGTGTGTGTGTGGGGGGGACATCAAGCACAGAAGGGCAACGAGGGGCAGTGCGAAGATTCACTATGACTTGGACGCAGGCTTGGACGTGGCCGCATGCCCCAACGACGACGGCGGAGGAGCGGATAGGATGGGTGGTTGATGCGCGGGCTGGGGGGTCAAGTCTTCTTGCTCTTGCTCTTGCTCAGGATCGCCGGCGCCGGTCTCCTCATCGACGGGTTTCATCGCGTCCGCATCGGACTTTCCAATGGGGCTTTCGTCTCCACCAGCAATCTGACGTTGCGCATACCGACGACGAACAGCCTCCTCCTCCTCCGCACGGCGTATGACGTCTATCTCGCCTTGAACGACCGTACCATCAAGCCACTGGTGATGGACCAACTCGGAGGCTTTAGCCCTCCTGTCCGGGTAAAGACGCAACATTGGTGACAAAAATGCAGAAATCGCGTCTGCTTCTTCTTTCGGAAACAAGTATTTGTCATGCAAGACAGCTTCGAGCGGCCAGAAACGTAACTTGTTGATATGCCGTAATTCACCTAGGATGGACGGGAAAGAGCAACCGCTGTGAGCGATATGCACGACGCGCAAGGGAAGAATTTGGTAAGCACACGCACCCTTCCGATTGAAGAATTCTGAGCTGTATTTACCAGAAAACGCAATTGCTTTCGGGATCTCGCCGATAAGTTCCATGATTTGGGCAATGTGGTCGTCGTCTTTACTGTAGCGTGATCCGGAAGCCGGATCGAACAGATAGTCACCACCCGTGATCAGCTCAAAGATCTGTGGGGCGTTGGCACATGATCAGTCAGACGAGGATCGCATGGGCCCACGTAAGAGAGCCGTCTCACCACACACGTGACGCTCCAGATGTCAGCGCTCGAACCCCACTTCGCACCAAGAATAACCTCGGGGCAGCGGTACTGTCGCGTCTGTATATCGTCCGTGAAGTGATGTTCCGTCCATGTCGCTAAAGGGACAAGTCATGAGCGCTCGAGACAAAGACATTCATTGGGACAACAGTCCACCATTTCCTAGGTCCGCAATCTTCACCGTGATTTTTTCCATGCCTTCGAGCGTGCTCGAAGTCGTTGACGTATCACCGAAGCTTGGCTGGGGTGATTCTCCTGGCATAATAGATGTAGAAAGCTTCGGATCTGAGGAAATTGAATCACCTGAACCAGCAGGCTTCGCGGTAGATGGGGCTTGTGAATGTGACGACGAGGAACTAGCCGCGGGATGGTTAGGCGCCATTTGGGTGAGTAGCGATGGTCCTGGCGGATGTGTTGGGTGAGGAGATGTCATCTTGTTAAACCCAGGATCTAGGGAAACGCTGGAAATCCGATCTGCCGTGAGCTCGGTAGAGTCCGCTCGCCCGGAACTTGAACTTCCTTCTGCAATGCTTGCGCCAGTGGCGGGGGCGGATCCGGAGTTCTCTTTTGTGACGGAGGCTGAGCCGTAGGAGCCCGACTTCGACGTTGCTTCACCATCTATCTTGCTCATGCCAAACGCATGCTTGTCAAGCATGGGACTGCCAAAGGACGAGGACGGGGACGGGAGTGGTTGTGACTCGGTTATGAAGACCGACTGCGAGCGTGGAGTCTGGTTGCCTCCACGCCCTTTGGAGGGTGGCACACCGATTAATCGTGAAGGAGGTGAGGTCGTGTTGGCAGAGGCAGCCATCTCAGCTTCAATAATAGATTCGACATCGTCAATGCAGATGAGCACATTTTCCGGCTTCAAGTCTGTACAGAAAGTTATCGTCTGCCCATGCATTGCTCCAAAAAAATAGTACGGGCCTGTGTGAATGACCCCGCAACAGCGATGCATGTAGTCTAAACCGAGCAATACTTGCTTGGCTATTTGCTTCACCAAATGCATGGGAACGCCTTTGTTCTGATGCCGTTTGATGAGACCAAGTAGATTTTCGCCCAGGACCTCGAACACCATGCAGACATGTATGCCATTTGGCCCCTTGTGTTTGAAATGGTCAAGGAAGGATATAACGTGCGATCGGCCAGGATGAGTCTGTGCTGGGGAAGGTGGTGGATTCGGATTCTCAGGAGTAGGCTGAACTGGGGGGGTGGAAGAAGTGATGAGACGTTGCAAGAGCTTGATTTCGTCCAGAGCAGTCTCCGTATATCTTGGGGCGGATTTGACCACTTTGAGGGCAACGTGGCGATCCAACCTGATTTGCGAAAAGAAATAAAATGAGATGACATGAGAAATAAGATGAAGCCGGCACTTACTTTGTGTCCTTGGCCAGCCAGACGGTTGAAAAATGACCCCAGCCGAGCTTTCTGACTACGACATACCTGCCGTCTGAAAAAGCGTCGCTGATATGAACGGGATGGTAGCCTCCTTTGACGTAGTCTTCCCAATCCTCTTCCTCCTCTGTCATGATGGATTGTGAATGAGACGTATAGGAACCGTGAGACATAGCGATTTTTCGGGGTATGCTGTAAACGAAAAACGATAAGGCCTTAGGGAGGCAGCCGCGATAAGGAGGTTCGGAAATTTCTGATAGATAAGCTTACCTTTAGTCTAACAGGGTATTTGGCGAATTATGGGTTTAAAGATACGAGAAAGAGCTTACTCGCTGTCGAATATGACGCCCACAAAGAAACAGACTTTCCACGTCCTTTGCCCCGCGTCGTTGCGCAGCAAAAGGGATTCTTGTTCCCCGACCTTGATTCAGAGTGCACCGCCATATCGGGAAATGGCAGATTTTTTCATATGATTGGTCCGCTGACTAAGCACATCGCAACCCTGTGCACACGACCACCACTACATCGAGCATGAGGCGCCAGAAAACCTGAAACTTGGTCCTTCCTCATTTTGTAGACGTCCTTCAATCGTAACCGATAAGTAGAGTCGCGACGCGACATGTTGGCGGATGTGTCAGCGCCACGTTGTTTAGCTTTCAAGCCGTCGCCAAACAATCATTTCCGTTTTTGGTCATTCTGTTTTTTTTTGTCGTTCAACCGTTCAACGGTTCGGCACGTTCGGCTGCAGTGTCCATGTCTACTTCTGTCAGACAGTCAGGCTACTTACCGAGGTAGCAATGTTTTGTCGCATTCCTGTGACCGACTCATCAGTCACTAGTTCACTAGTCTCTAGTCAACACGCTTGACCAACTCGCTACCCAAATCTTGAAAACCCACTCACTGGGACACGATCATCATAGCGACCCTTCACAGCGTACAGGACCCACTCCAACAGACGTCATAATGCTGACAGTT
Source organism: Boletus sp. MG55 (assembly GCA_003313885.1). NCBI lineage: Eukaryota > Fungi > Basidiomycota > Agaricomycetes > Boletales > Boletaceae > Boletus > Boletus sp. MG55. The sequence goes on from QGOI01006637.1 coordinate 4,633, forward strand.
CTCAGACTGGATGTGGAGATATTCTGCACCCGCCGTACTTCTCAACACGTGCTTGCCTCGTGTATGCGGCACCCCGGAGGTCCCATGCGCTCAGCATTGATCCTGATTGATATTCTAATGGACCATTCTCAGCAGCGTCAACCCCGCTCTGATTTTCATCTTCCACGGACCGACTCGGATGTGGATGGGTTTTGTGCACCATGCATACGCCACGTGTTTTGAACACGACACGGCCTCACACTTGATCCAGCTCGCATAATCGCAGAAGACTTCCTTTGCCAGCGCTCACATCCGCCAATTGTAGATTACGAGTTCTGTGTGGTTCTCGCTGCTGGAATACACGAGGCACACCTTCTGACGAGTCCATCCATACAATCGCTTTGTGTTCAACCTTGCGTGCGACTGCCAACCCGCATCCTTTTCCCCCCATTGCAAAAGCCCTCCAAGGTGCTGTGCGAAACGGGACACTTCTCTTGACTTTCTCAGCCAAATTGACCATACTGGTCCTACCCCTTTACTGATGCCCCATGTTGCCCGCTGATCTGGACGACGAACAAAGGTATTGTGGCTCCCTCGGTCCCCTGGCTGCCATCGTACACTGATGTACATCGTACAACGTTTCTCCTGTCATCAAGGGCTCACCTCGCCCATGAACATCCCACCGATCTCGACTCCAGCCCATCCTCACCGTCGTCGGGGATACCTTCATTCTTCGACGCCCGGCATCGTTCGAAATCGGCATCACGTCATCGCTCACACACCACTACGGATGGGTCGAGTAGCAGCCACCTCCTAGCACGCCTTGTCTCCCGAGAGGAAGAAGTCCGCGAAATCAATGCAGCACTCGTCGTCACCTCTGAACGCCTCGAAGCAGAATCATCCCGTGCAAACGCCGCAGAACGTCGTGCCCTCGACTACTTTCACCGTCTGCGGATCGCAACCGAGAATCGTGAACGTGCGGAACAAGAATCGGCGAGACTTCGAGAGGAACTTAAGTTGTACAAGCTGCAACTCGAGAATGCGCAAAAAGAAATCTTTCGAGCGCAAGATATCATTGATCAAGTAGCTACCCAGCGCAACGAGGCAGAGGCGGACGCTGCGAGAGCTAGGACAAAGGCTCGGAAGCTGCAAGAAGAGAAGCTAGTGATGCTCGCGCGTGAGGAAGGACGCAGAATGGGATACAAGGAGGGACTATCCATCGGTCGCAGGATAGGCTATGACGAAGGTAGAGGTCGTCGGCTCACGGGGCCATCGGACCGACTTCCTCATTACCCTCTCTCCCTAGAACACCTCGATGGCATCGAAAATGTTCGTGAACACAACGAGGACATCACGGATGAAGAACGCAATGACCCACGATCCCAACTTCAGTTGCGCTCGAGCACATCAATTCGACAACAACCGTACGTCAATGACTGCGTTGCAGATTCTTCGTTACCCACGCTGATCGCAGAATGCGCTCCGAATCGGCGCCGCCTGTACGTACGTTTGAAACCGCCGTATATGCGCCGCCACTTCCTGTCCGCGTCCACACACCTTCCCATGAGTATCGTACATTCTCTCCGCCTCGTGAACCTGATGAACCAGAAACGATTCACCCAATACCCATCCGCCCTAGCCCGATAATACCTGCCCAGCCCATGAACCCCCCTCCCGACGGATGGATCCCAAGAGCTGATTCTCGCACATCCTACATCCTTGTGCCACCCCCGCACGAACTGCAGCAACGTGTTCCCACCTCACCTAGTTCCGTCGCGGATGAACTCCAGGATAGTCAACATACGCGGCAACCAGAGCCGACACCAGTTCCGCCACCTGTCCGGTCGCGCGATTATGCTTATCAGACGTCCTTTCCGGCACCTATTCAGCTTGCACACACGCCCTCAAGTGCATCCCGTACTTCGACCCATATCTCGCAGTATGATCTGGTGAACAAACGTCCTGGAAGTGCGTTACGGAACGAGATATACATCGGAAGAGCAAGGAGTGGGAGTCAGCCCTCCAGGGATAGTATATCTCGAAATGAACATCGAGATCAGGAACACCGCCATTCCAACAGGACGGAAGCAGAAAACATCGCAGAACAATGGCGCGTGGATTCCGATACCGGGAGCCCGCCGAGGAATCCACCGCGTTCGTTCGTGAGTGTGCTGTTCCCTCTCCACCGCATGGCAATCCCCTGCTGATGCTTGTTCAACCGAAAGACGCCATCCACAGCTCCCCATTCGCACCGACCTGTACACTTTTACTACCGACCGCGGGAGATTGTGACGCCCGCTCCCCTCGGAGATGTCGACGCAGACCCTCGGTCTCGCACGCCTGTCCCTGCTGAATCCACCGCAACACACCCCCGCCTGCCGCCCGAAGACCCTGCCTCCCATCCCGCACGTACCCGGTCCCCACTCGAGTATCTCCGCAAGCGTTTCCGTCAACGTCCCGCCTCGAACTCCAGCATTCCCAACATCATCGTCGAGTCACCGGTGAGTATTCCTGCACTCTCACGTGCACTATTGCACTCACACTGCTCGTCCGCGAACCTCCGCGTGCATCCAGTCCGAACCTGAGACAATGATATCACCATCTACGACGATCGCCGCGCATCCAGAGCTTCTGAGTCCAGAAGCCGCCAATCGACCGTTACCGCAGGACGATTCGAGTCAGCACCAGCACCACCATCAATCCCGACCACAACCGCAATACCACCGCCATCCGCTGTCTACACACGACGATGCCCCACGTTCCGGGACACCCTCCACCCCCTGGCCGGTGGGATTCATTCCCTATTCACGAGGGCAAGGCGCGGAATCCACCAAACCTGGTCTCGAAAGGGACCGTCGTCGAGCGCATCCCGATCCCGATCAGCACGCCCGTACGTACTCACGTCCCCCCGACGGATACACGCGGACGCGGACGCAAAGCGCATCATCGTCGATGGGGCGTACGGGTGGGATATACGAGACTGCGCCGCTGCCGCCGGGGGTGACGTACCCAGCGCCGCCTGTCCGTCCACATACGTCACATCGGCGGCACAACGACAGCGATCGGGATCGAGAATGGGACAGGGACAGGGACAGGGTTAGGGATATACACAGGGACAGGGACGGGGAGCGAGTAACCAGAGACGTCGCTCGTGCCTGGGACTGGGAGCGGGAGCGGGACAAGGACAGGGATATAGGAAGGGAAAGAGTTCGAGACAGAGACAGAGACAGAATGCGAGACTCGGGGAGAGTTTACGAACGCGAACGCGAGCGCGAGAGGAACAGGGACAGGGACCGGATGCAAGACCCAGAGGATACCGGACTCGACGAGGAACTCACACGGTCCCCGGCACCGCTCCAACGACCCATCTCGCTTTTCGATTCGGACGAGGCGTGAACGCGTCTCGCGATCACGATGATCTTCAACTTTGTTTTCTCTCCTGACGCGACGAATCAACATGTCTACCCACCGTATGCACCCACGACTGTCACGCCCTCTTTTCATGCTTCTCCACCTTTTTTCCTTGGTGATTATTCGATTCGATATGGTATGTATTCTATGACGGCCAAGACTGGGTTCTTGGCCACGGCAACATTGTATATGTCCTCTCTGTAACCTGTCTTTCCCATGTACTCGACCTCCTAAAGCGTGTAACAGCCCTTCCTAAGAGTACCACTTCCAGACGCGCGCGCTTCCAATATGTACTACTCGCTTTAGTTAGATAAACAGTTTTTACAGCGACACACTCATCACTCCATTGTACGTTCCGTTTGTCTATACCGTACAAATACATAACATCGATTTGGCAAGACGGATTCGAGCGAGCATCCAGCTTTACAACCCGGTCCACTCCAAGCCCTTGTTCACCACAAAGGTGGCCGTCAACGGCAACACGTCGCTGCTCGGACCCACGCTCAACCCGTACTCGCCCCGCTCAATCACCCAGCGGGAGATCCGATCTTCCCAGTAGGACACCGCGATCTTGTCGAGCGTCAACACGACGCGCGCGCTCGCGCCAGGAACGAGGTCCTTGACCTTGCCAAACGCGCGAAGCAGGCGCGGAGGGTGGGTCACATCGGACGTCTTGGGCATCGACACGTACAACTGGACGACCTCGGAGCCAGCGACCGAACCAGTGTTCGTCACTGTGAGCGTGGCAGTCACGTGGAAATCGCCGTCGGCGACGACGGGAGTGGAGAGTTGAAGGCCGGAGAAGGCGAACGTGGTGTATGAAAGACCGTGTCTGCGTGGGGGAAGCGGACCCGTCAACCGCGGGTCGCACGCTTAGCTTGGGGATCGACTTACCCAAACGCAAACTGAGGGGCGATACCACGGTGTTGGAAGTGTTTGTAACCCTACAGGGGAAAAAGGATTACGTCCGCGTGCACGCACACGTGGAGGGAAGATACGTACGACAAAGAGGTCTTCTCCATAACGCACGACGCCATTCTCCGAGTGGAAGTGACCGTGGGCAGAGATGTCCTCGAGTCTCTTGGGGAACGTCAGTGAAAGTTTGCCTGATGGGTTCTTCTTCCCAAAGAGAACATCGGCGATGGCGTCACCAGTTGCGTTACCGAGGTACCAGGAGTGGACAATGGCAGGAACAGAATCCGCCCAGGGTAATGTTATCGATGAGCCCTATCCATTTTTGGAACACCTCAGAGAATGCCGAGAAAGACTAGGAAATCGACCTTACAGACTGAGTGACCACAACGGTCTTTGGGTTTGCAGCCAACACCTTGGTGATCAACTCGTCAGTCCGACCAGGAAGGGCCAAGGTCTTCCTATCGTAGCCCTCCGTCTCCCAATCGGCATTCAGGCCAACAACGGCAATGACAGCATCCGCCTCAGATGCCAGCCTGACGGCTTCAGCCATCTTCACGTCAGGATCTTGGGCTTCTGCACCGCCGAGGCGGACACCGGGGTTACTGTCTTGGACTGTTTCGTCCTCATCGCCATCTGCAGGGGCTCTGACATTGCAGAACTCAACAAGGATGTTGTACTTGACGCCCGCTTTGAGGTCGACCTTGCCCTTCTCCTCTTGCGAACCGCTGTTGAAGAACGATTCTCCACGACGCTGACGCGTCCAATTGTCAATGACCAACTTGCCGTCAACAAAGAGCTGGAACGAAAACAGATCAGGACGGTATACACTGTGAGGGAAATGGCGTATCCACCCTGGCCCTTCCGGATACAGTCAGACCGAATTCGAACGTGCAGTCGCGGACTCTGGGCTTCAGTTGGCCTTCAAGTTTCATAGTCCATCTGCGGGTGATACCCTTGGGTGCAGAGGTGCTGATGAAGATACGAGTCTCATCCACAAGTCGTGTTGCATAGGGCGTGCTCAGAGTGACCATGCTCTCGTCACTTTCATGCGCATACCACGTACCGGTCCATCCGCGCTCTCCTGATGTTGTCGTAAGTTCAAAGTCAAGAGTAGGCATCTCCATGTATGCTAATCCAACGGTCAGTTAGTTATATCGGGAATTTAAAAAAAAAAACTACGCACTGCTAGCGCCCTCGCTGTAGGTAACCTCGACATCTGACGGAAGAGCATTGATAATACCCTGATACGGGGAGATAAAGTACGAAGGTTTCAAGGCGGCAGAACCACCACCAGACAAGACGACAGCTTGTGCGTTGCCACCAACGATTGCGATCTTTTTCAACTTTTGCGGATGAAGGGGTAAGAGATTGTTATCGTTCTTCAAGAGTACAATGGATTCTGCCGCAAGCTTTCGCATGAGGGTTTTGTCTTCTTCACTTTCCATAGTGTGTTCGATGCCATCTCCATCCAAGATCTGAAGGAGACATTAGCCCACGCTATAAATGAGCGGGTTGGAGAATATACGTCTGGAGACTCTTGCGCGACCCGTTTAGCCAATGCAACCACCTTCCTTGCGCGCTCTTTAATAGTCCGAACCGTGATTTTCCGGGACACGACGGATCGATTCATAAGATCAAGAGTACGCCACTTATTTGTCCCCGGCATCTCGAGGTCCAGTCCAGCATTTATACTGATATCAATGCTGTAAACCCCAAACCTTGGAAAATAGGTTTGTTCAACGGACATCATCTTCCGCGGGAGAGATCAGCGTAATCATACCAATCGCTCATGATTAACCCATCGAACTTCCATTCATTCCGGAGGATGTCTTGAAGTAAGTGAGGATTCTCAGATGCGTGGGTGCCATTGACACGGTTATAGCTAAGAATACGAATGAAGAATGGTCAGTGAACACAGAAGAACGCTGCCTTCAAGAACACTCACGCGGTCATGAAGCTCCAAGGTTTAGCATGCTTTTGCGCAAGCATGAATGGCATGAGGTAAATCTCACGGAGAGCACGCTCGCTGAGTATACTGTCGTAACCCATTCGGTCGTTCTCCTTGTCATTGCAGCTGAGATTGGAATAAGTCGGCTTATAAAAGCAGTGAACATGGCAGGACATACACGAAGTGCTTGATAGTGGTTCCAATACCATTTTTCTGAACGCCTTTTACATAGGCAGCAGCAGTGAGTCCAGAAAGTATGGGGTCTTCCGAAAAACTTTCGAAAGCCTGTCGTATGTTAGCATATATCCGACAATAACCACTCTAGGAAGCTTACCCGTCCCCCAAGGGGGTTCTATTTTGACAACACATGTGAGATGGCGGAAGGAAGATAAATTTAGGATAGCCATACCCTTTGTATATTACAGGTTGGGGCAAGGATAATAGGAGCCGCTCTGAGTTTGGCTTCGCCTGCCAGAAGCGTGAACCCAGCTTGCTCGATAAGCTCGGTGTCCCAAGTTGCTCCAAGCGCAGTTGCTGAGGGGAGACACTTTGCAGGTGTGCTCATGAAGAAATGGTTTCCTCTGATACCTGCATATATCTTAGTACTAAGTGGAATCTGACGAAATCATACGCTTGCCATTTGGGCCATCGCTGACCTAGGTTGAAAGAAAGGTGAGAAGGACGATAGAGGGAACTGTTCGCACTGACTTTGATAGCTGGTATTCCAAGACGAGGTATCTCGTGTGTGTGCCAAAAGCCAACACCGGCAGTCAGCAAGATAGCCTCGTCCGTGGTGAGTTGATCGACGATGTCGTCAATGTTTGCATTGGCAAAGTCTGAGGGAGGCATTTGTTGCTGTGGTGAGGACACGTCACACCGTCCTCGAAGAGAGAGAGAGAGATAAAGAATGGGGGGAAATCCTATCCTCCTCCGTCCTCTTATGGGGGCTCATATGAAACCACGCGACACTTTAGGAATAATAGCAGTGTCCGAGATTTCTCCGAGTTGGCGCACATGGGGAACCGGCACTCCAAAATCCGGTCACGAACCACTGTCAGAACATCATTAAGATGGAGAACGGTGCGGGGTCCGGCGGAGGTGGTTCGCACTGAAGCTTTCCTCTTGTCACTTCTCCCATCGACGTTGACAATATGGTTACAGTGGCCTGTTAAAGCAGAGTGCAGGTTAGGCTACGACATCAAAGATAGCGAAAAAGATCTCCAGCATCGGGGAAGGTGGTGGGGTTAACGAAGAAAATCACACTGAGACCTGATTGAGGGCCATTCGGAACTTGAAGGCACTCGGAGGATTTCGGTCCGTGAACTACTTAGGTTGAATTTCGTCTCACGTGACCAGTCGCGTATTTGCCGAGAAAGTCGGAACGCGTCGTGATTTGTCCCTTTGTCCTGCACTTCATTGATCCCGAATGAGAATGCATCGCTCGCAGGTGAGCACGATATAAGTCTACTTTTCACTTGGTAATAATTCCGTTTCGTTTATTTCGTCTTGTTAGCCAGGTCCATCCGCGTCCACCTCCGCAGGAAGCTTGAAGAGACAACTCTCCCCAGAGATGTCTGTTGCACAGGGAGGCACAATCCCTTCCAAGCAAACCTCGCGCCGTCCTACCAAACGAACTAGGCCGTCCCCAGATGTACAACAGCCTACTCACACAACTCAAAGCACGGCACGTTCCACGCCAAACTCGCCAGCCAAGTTGTCCAAGGGGCGCGTGACAAGTATCGCAAGTGACCGAACAACAGAAACAGGCGAACAAAGCCGACCAGGGATACTCCAGCCCGTTATCGTTCCTCAACCGAGCGTGACACCGCATGCTCCGACCTTCTCTGGCAACTTCGATTTGTATGGAATGTACCTGCCCTTGCTCGCCAAACTCTGTTTACCCCCAGGAGCAGCGACACCCGACTATTCTGCCGTATACGACAGGATTCTCACTTCCCAGGCTAAACACGATTACACCGCACGCTGTTTTCTCGCACCTCTGGAAGCGGCCTCGTCTGCCCCACCTCATGGTCGATTTGAGAGCTCGTCCGTGCTGGATCCTATGGCCGAACGCCCTTTTGACATTACACTCGATTGCTTCACTCACAAGAAATCCCTCACGTTCACCCCCACTGAGCGCTCGTCTTTCCAAGCCCCTGAACACAGCATCCCAGGACCAGGTCTCGTCGGACACACTGGACTCGCCCCGGCATGTGGTATCAAGAGTGCCAGGGGCGTTTTCAAAATCAAGCGCGTCTGGGAAAAGGAGCAGGACGGCTCGGTCAAAGAGCTCTTCGAAGGCTTCTTCTCTTTCAGTGTGTGCTATGACAGCATGTACCGAAAGGCGGACCACGGCAATGGAGCCAAGTACAAGTTTGCCTTTTGGGGAGTAAGGGCCATGAAGGACAACACGGGCAAGGAGATCGGTCTGGGACCGAGAAAAACCATGTGGTAATCCATCATCGGTGTTGCCCTTTCTCGATTTGTGAAAAGTACTTACCCATTACCATTGCCGGCTTCGTTTTGTACTCCCAGTTTTGAGTCTCAAGTTGAAACTTTTACCTAGTAATGTTGGTCAACTGGTGCATCATGTCATGATGGTAGCTCAGATCTCACCCTCCGCTTCGGTCCTCAGGCCTTCAGGCCTCTCAACTCCTTGTGCGTACAACTACCAAATGTTTGAAGTGGAGTATGTCGGAGCCGGTGGCCCCGCTTCCATCAAGATGCCATCTGTTGTGATAAGTTTGTGTATTTCATATGCAATGGATTTTGACCTCGAGTCACTCGATGACGCCCATCGTTTCTGGGAAGCCGCTCGGGCCGCTCCAGCGGTACTTGGTGATCGTGGTCGCGTTCTTGACCGCAAAGGGCGTGGAGATGGCGTCGCATTGGTTGTGTTGGCATCCTCAAAACATCACTTCAATCGATCACTTACCGTTGTTGTGCAAACTCACAGCCGAGAGACTAAGGCAGAAACAGAGGCTCCAGATCGGAAGAAAATGGTTGTATATTCATTCAGGAAATGACCCAAATTGTGCTTTTGGGGTTCAAGAATGATAGCAACACATGTTGCTTTCCACCTTATCCCGACGCTACTGAGACTGCCAACTGCCATTTCGGACGAAACCCAAGGTTGCGTCGTCCGGACGCTTCCGATTCAGAGCCGACTTTAGCTGTAGCTTCCATGGCGCTCCAAACACTCCCCGCCGTTCAGCGTGCAGCCCAGATCCATACATTTGGCAAGCCCTTAGCCCATCTCTCCGCGCATCCCGTCCCAGATCGCGCTCAGCTCCAACCCAATGAATGTCTCGTCAAGATTGAGTATGCGGGCGTCTGCCAATCTGATCTGCACGCTCGTAATGGTGATTGGAGGCGCAAGCCCACGTTGCCGCGCATTGGGGGCCACGAGGGCGTGGGCACTGTCGTGGCCATCGGCGCTGGAACCGTAGAGAGCCCAGTCAGTTTGGGGGATAGGGTCGGGCTCAAGTGGATCGCGCGGACCTGCTTGCATTGCGATGAGTGTCGCGCGGGGAATGAGTCGAGTGAGTACCTCGAAGTGCATAGTTCCACTGGAGAAGCACTACAGTAGTGGCAGTGGCGCTTGCACACCATGCATCATGGTTGTGATGGTTGCTAACACCGAGTGTATTATCGTTATTCTGTCATCAGGTTGCTCTACCAGGCTTTACCACGGCTATACCACGGACGGCACCTTCGCTGAATACACGGTGAGTTGATTGTTATATCTGCAACCTGTTATCCATGTTCCGAGTGATGGTTGTCGCGCATCAAGGTTGCATGGACCTACTATGTCACAGCAATTCCCAGGTCGCTGGATAGCGCGGTCGCGACCTCTATTCTCTGTGCTGTGAGCGTTTCTTTGCTCCTTACAGCGTCCCTCCCGCCTGACGAACAAACGGTGACGGTTTCATAGGGTGTGACAGTCTACAAGGGCCTCAAACGCATCCGAGCCAGCTCGCCCACCGGAAGTTGGATCGCGATTCCCGGCGCTGGTGGCGGTCTTGGTCATCTCGGTATAAAGCACCATTCCCATTTTTGCATTTTGCTCACGTCAAACACCGTCCGGCGCCCATCCCTCCAGCGATACAGTACGCCGCCGTGATGGGTCTCCGCGTCATCGCCATAGGTATGTCTCCTCCTCATGCTACATACATCATGATCTCTATCTGACGGCTGTATACGTTCACAACCCGTCCATAGATAGCGGCGAGGAGAAGCGTAAGCTGTGTCTCGCCCTCGGGGCCGAAAAGTGGATCGACTTCAAGGAGAGCGGAAATGCGCTCGTGGAGGATGTCGTCGCGGCGGCGGATGGCCGTGGGCCCCAGGCAGCTCTCGTCACCGCCGGAGTGGTCAGTTTTCTAGCATTCATGTCCATGGTGACACGCACTTACTGAAGATTGGGCTGTACCCTGTCGGCGGCTCGCCGTATGCCACCATATCGTACTGGCTATCTTGTTTCCCAGCCTGCGCCGTATACCCAGGCGTGCCTCTACGTCCGACCAACAGGGACAATCATCGCTGTGGGAGTACCGTCATCGGCACCCTTCCAAGTTCCATTCGACGTTTTAGTTGGCAAGGTATATGGTGTCCCTTTTTCTCCTCACTGCGTGCTGGCACAATTGAAGCCGACTCTGATCGATACCAGGAACTCAAATTGATCGGATCCGTGGTCGGGCAAGTATCGTGTGCTGACTGTCCTTCTCATGGATGGAGGCCACTGACGCCCCTTCCTTTGCTTTACATATAGGTCCCGTCAAGATGCGATCGAAGCCTTGGAGCTTGCTGCAAGGGGAAAGGTGACTTGTCATTACACCATCAGACACCTGGAAGAACTCGAGACGTATGCATGGATCCTTGTCTCTCCCAATATTTTGAGTGTACTCATGGGTCGTGTGGTTTTCCAGTGTGTTTGATGAGATGGAAAGGGGTGAGATTGCGGGGCGAGTGGTTCTGAAAGTCTGACACGCAATCTTTCAAGGGGCACTAGGGTTTCTGGACTTGGGGTCTGACTGCTCTAGACTCTCATGCCAGACACGGTGGTACTACCCGTCATATACGTGCAATGGATAATGTGAGCGAATCGAATTGGAAAAACATGTATACATAATTGTGTAGATTGCCCAACGGTATGTACCTTTGTTTGTACCTCAGCTGCACTTTCGGTGTAGTTGGAAATCATACCGTTTCCTGTTTCCTCTATGTTTCACCTGCCAGGTTCCTGGTCCTGTCATGATCAGGAGTGCTAATTAATACTTACCTTTACGTCTCGAGAGGAGCACTCGTTGAGTCACTCATCACTGGTAATGCTGAAAAACGACTGTGAATCAATCGCTTCCAGCTGCCCTGCACTACTACAGGCTAGTACTAGAACCATTATAACATACAATGTTTCCAGGCTTTCAGACCATTTATATCTCACAGGGGTTATTTTGTAGGAGCACTTGTCTTGGCGATGCAGATCAGCGTAGGCAGTTGGTGGCTTCAAGTTTCATCTCGTGATATATGTTGTATCATCTGTATGTTATCTTGAATCCAATCTGGCAGACTCTGATCATAGGTATAGTAAGTCATCACAAGGACTCTCCGGGAGAGTTCCAACCTGATTTGCCCCCTTTGGGCAGGAGCCCATCAGTTTGCCACATAGATCTCTGGTAGCGGGCAGCACAACTGCTGTAGATCGAGAGACTGTCTAAAACTCAGAGACTGAGAGGAAAACTGCCAATCCTTCGAAGTCTTCCTCTTAGGATGAGATAGCCCCTGCCAGAAAAATAAAATAAAGTCCCATCACCCCCAGTGGTAAAGAAATTCGAGCTAAGTATCGGAAATCATTCAACATCAATTCAGATCGCAGCTTCATATACAAATACACGATACGAATTACATCTCATCAACTTCCGAGAATTTTGAGCTTCAAGCACTGTGTTTCAACTGCCACTCGACCTCTCCTCTTATGCTTTTCATTAAATCTTCCGTGGTGTGCTTGGGCTCCCAGCCAAGCGCACGTGCTCGACTCGCCTTACACCTGCAGTTCGTTCCAAGGTAAGGCAACTGAAAGCAATGTGTATCACTTGATCAGCACACATAACAGACACTACATCCGTAGACACGCACGAAAGCATATTTCTTGTAGTCTTCCTCAGTAAATGTGCTTGGTTCCGGAGTCTCGCTCACGCCCAGATCATAAAAAGCTTCTCCGATCTTGACAGCAATGTCTTTCGACAAGTAGTGACCGTTCTCGCCAAAGTAGAGCCCCTCGTGACCATGACCAGCCTTTCCCTCCAGGATGGCGTCGTAAAGGACAATGTAAATATCCGCGACTGCAAATCGCGGTCGCGCAATGAGCCTAGTCAATTCCCAGCATAAAACAAACAGTGAACTCACTATCATCGATATGAACGTTTGGCCACACATTTAATCCCTGACCAACATATCCAGCACGCTTCCTCGCGATACTGGCGGCAACCGGCGCCAAAGGAAATTGAATGGAGCGTGTGCTCTGAGCACCCACATCCACCAGTTTTCCAGAAGCGAAGCCATAGATCATCGAGGGGATGACGATGTACGTCTTCACGTACCCTTGTGACTATGGGTGAGTAAAATGATGTGGAAGAGGCGTGCCTGGATGACATGTACTCACCTTCTTTATCAGCAGCGAGAATGAGGGTGTCAACGTTCCGGTGAAGTTGTGTGTCTGCGATAGTATCTAGTTTGGCTACGTCTGTATCATCCCAGACCGTCTCGGTCGCGTAGTTCCCTTCCGCGTTGTCAATGATGATACCTGTTCCAGACTAAATGATGACGTATTAGAGAAATATATATTTTAAAGCATTAACCACTCACGGTGTGTATAAGGATAGGCACTTTCCCGGTCGTCTCGTGCCTCTTCTTCAAACCTCTCAAGATCGCTGCACACGCTTCCGCGTTATCAGCATCCGCCTATAGGTATATGCAAGGACAAAAACGTCAGAGTGGTCCAGTTATTCATTCCAGTTCAATGGGTGTACTCACACAAGCGAATATGACATCGCTCAGAGAGGCTTGTGTCTCGAGAAGCGCATGGTCATCGTAGGAACCTAAGGCGGTCTTGACTCCGAGTGACTCAAAGGCGGGAACCTTGTCTGCTTTACGAATGAGGGCAGTGATCTCCGAGGTCGCAAAAGTGGGGTGCCGGAGAAGGCGATCAAGCACACAGCCAGCGATGTAACCTGACGAAATTTAGATAGGGGTAATCTGCAACGACGACTTAGAGCATACCAGTTGCACCCGTGATAAAAACTTGGGTTTTGGCAGTCATGGGTGAAACTGGAACGTGTGATTATCTGACCTAGCGGACGTGAAAGTGGATTCCAGTTGGAGTAGCCCTCTTTATAAGTTACGGCCTAGCCGAGTGTCGACGCTATCAAGAAAGCATGCTTACACCACATATAAGTTATCAAACCGACGCCCATAATGACAATTTGGGCTCGTGGATAAGCAGCTGAGTGTCCACCACCTGTGGCCAGTTTGATATATCCTGACACTGTCCTACCACACAAAGGGTGATACATCCCCAATGGTAATCTACCTTTGTAGCAGATATATCACTTAGACTATAGAACCTGTATGTGTTCCTGTGCTTCTGTTCTCATTGCCCTGATGCTTGGTGACACTTCTGGCGCTTACATAATCGCTTCGACCCTTTCGCATGCCGCCGGCACTGCCAGAACACCCGACACATGTCCATTTTTGGACACATAGATATGACATATCCTCCCCTCCCTTTTCTGCTGAACCA
>QGOI01006640.1:0-28493 GCA_003313885.1 Boletus sp. MG55
CAAAATCCTTGTTTTACTAATTAATATTAGTAATTACTGAAAATACTTGGAAATACAACTAATTTCAACTAATTCATATTAATTATTTGTGCTATGATCACTATGTGAACTATATCAGAATTCTTGTTTTATGGATTAATATTATTAATGACTGAAAACACTTGGAAATATAACTAATTCCAACTAATTCCAACTAATTATTTATCCTGGGTACCATAGGTTGACAGAAAAAACCTGATATTATCAAATAAAATATCAAAATATACATATTTATTGAAAATAGTAGTAATTATATGAGATTTCTATAAATTATCAGTGGGAGGTTTTTCCTGATGCTTGGAGTGGCGAAGTACGCCGAGCGCAGGCGACATGCGAAGGCGAAGAAGGACGAGGAGGTGTGAAAGAAGGCCGAGGCCAAGGCTGAGGCGAGACGAAAGGCGGAGGAGGCGGAACAGCGCAAAGCCGAAGAGGCTGTGGCCAGAAAAAGGGTGAGTGGGTCTCCGTGATTCAGAGATGCTGGCCGATGTCTGAAGGCCGACGAGATCCACACTGAACAGAGCACAGTCAAGGGAAAGGGAAAGGAGAAGGAGAAGGAGCAGCGGGTGTGCAACTGGTGTCGCAATCGTGACCCGAGTTTGTGCGTGCCGGGTGGCGGGAAGGCGGTTGCGTGCAAGCCCTGCGGCGCATCGTGGGTCAAGTGCGAGTGGCCAGAGGTCGAGGAGTCGGAGAAGCCGAGGACGACGAAGAGGAAGAAGGTTGAGGCAGAGTCGCTGCAGAGGATGAAGAAGAAGGCGTGGACTGAGGTGGGTCCGAGTGGGTCGTCGGAGTCCGCGCCAAGCACAACTTCAGCGGCCTTGGTTGCAGCTCTGCGGGGCATCACGGAGGTCCTCAGGGATCTCCACCAAGACACCATACGGACGGGCTACAAGGTGGACCATCAGAACCAGCTGCTGGAGCAGCTGGTGGAGCTGAAAGCAGAGGAGGTGTATGGGTCAGACGGTGCAGAGGTGGATGCGGTGGTCAGCACCAAGGAGTTGGCCAACATGCGGGAGGACGCAGAGGCTTCCCCTTCGGAGGAGGAGCTCGATGTGCTCCGCAGGCTGGTTGAGGGAGGATCGGAGGGGGGATCAGGGAAAGGTGAAGAGGGGTCGGAGAAGGATGGAGAAGGATCAGAGGAAGTCGAAGGAGTGTAGATAGCGAATAAACTTGTCTTTTTTACTGGACTGAGTTACATTGTTTCCTGTGCCCTTGTCAGGTGTGAGGTCTGGGCTTGTTGGGGTAACGGAGGTGAAAGTCATGGATGAGCTTGGAGGCATGACCAAGTTCAGTGGCCAGTAACCAAGAGGTCTCATCGTCAGTTCCTTTGTATCTGGACCAGTGCACTAGGTAAAGCAGGTTGCAATTTCTTCTTCGGCGATCTATCTTGGAGTTGAGGATCTCAGAGATCTCAAACTCCGGTTCTCCATCTACTTCGATCGGAGGTGGCGGAGGTTGTACCCTATTTGGAATAGTGTTGGGTACTAAGGGTTCTAGCTGCGAAATGTGGAAAACGGGGTGTACGGACTTCATGGAGTCGGGGAGTCGGAGGGTAAAGGAATGGGTACCAGCCTGGGCGATGATGGAGTAAGGTCCGAGGTTCTTTTTTGAGAGCTTTTTGGAGGGCCTGGTAGACCGGAAGTACTTGGCTTTGACGAATACTTGATCACCGACTTTGAAGTCTGGCGTGGGCATTCGTCTAGCATCTGCAGGTCCTTGGTAATGCTCCTGGGCATGGGCCATTTCTTCTCGGAGGAATTGATGGAGGGAGTCGAGGTCGACCGAGTATTAACAAGCTTGGGCAGAGGTAAGATCTCGTTCAGGGTGTACACTGATGTTCGGGTGATAGCCCTTGTTGGCGAAGAACAGAGATACGCCTGTAGTAGTGCTCGGAGTGTTGTTGTACGTGAACTCCGCGAGGGGAAGGAGTTCAGACCAGTTGTCTTGCTGGTAGTTGCAATACACTCGGAGGTACTGTTCTAACATCTGGTTCATTCGCTCGGTCTGACCATCGCCTTCTGGATGGTAACTGGAGGTGAAGTGGAGGCGGATGTCTAGGGCCTTTCCAAGGGAACAGAAGAAGTGAGACACAAACTTGGAGCCTCAATCGGAGGTGATATGGGAGGGAACTCCGTGCTTGGAAAAGACATGGAGTAGGAAGAGTTTGGCTAACTCCGGGGATGTGATGGTGTCATGCATTGGGATGAATATGCACTGTTTGGACAGGCAATCTATGACTACGAGGATGGCTGTGAATTCAGAGGAGGCAGGGAGTTGTTCGATGAAGTCCATGGAGATGGAGTTCCATGGTTTCTCAGGGATAGGAAGCTGTTTCAGTAATCCATAAGGCCGATGCCTTGGTACTTTCACGTGGGCGCAGGATGTGCAGGAGGAAACATATTCCTTGACGAAGGTCCTGATTCCTGGCCATGTATATTTGCGGCGAATGAGTTCCATGGTACAGTTCTGTCCAAAATGTCCAGAGAGCGGATGATCATGTTTGTATCAGAGGACTCGGAGCCGGAGGTCATTAGCGTCGGGGACATAGATTTGGTTGTCTAGACGGAGGTAACCTTTGGGGTCAACTGACCAACACGAGTCCAGGGGTTCGGAGGTGGACATGTGGATCTCAGCTATGGGATCAGAGGGAAGTGCAGAAAGGATGTCGCTGTGGAGTTGGTCGGCATCGAAAAGGGTGCCTGCTCAGAGTACCGGAGCGGCGAGGTAGGTTGCTCGGAGGGACGCAGTGAGCTGTTCCTGGGTAAAAACAGGGCAGAAATTGTGGGGATTGATGCGAGCATAGTCCTTATCCCCCTCTTTGGGATAGATGTCCCAGCATCTAGTAAGGGAATCGGGCTTCGCACCAAGGCGTCCAGGGCGAAAACGGATGATCATATTGAACTGGGAGAGGAACTCCAACCATTGGGCTTGACGCCAAGTCAGGAGCTTGGTGGTAGCGAAGTATTCCAGGTTCTTATGATCAGTGACGACGTCGATCAGAGTTCCGGAGCCTTCAAGGTAGTGCTGCCATGTCCGGAAAGCCTCGTGGATAGCGAGGAGTTCCTTGTCATGGGTATCATAGTTGAGCTCAGGGGCAGTAAGTGTGCGGGAGTAGTAGGAGACGGGACAGATTTCCTCATCTGGACACTGAATGGAGATGATGCCATCAATGGCATAATCAGAGGCGTTGGTCTCTACTATCATCGGAGCATCGGGGAGCCAATGAGTGAGGATCGGGGCAGTCATGAAGGCTTCTTTCAAGTGCTGAAAGGCGGAATGACAGTCGTCGGAGAAGGACCAAGGAGTGCCTTTGCGAGTGAGGTGAGTCAAAGGAACGACGATATCGGAGTAGTTTTCTATGAAGCGACGGTAGAAGTTGGCAAACCCAAGGAAGGACTGGATGTCCTTCACCTTCCGAGGTTCGGGCCACTCTTGCATGGTCTTCACCTTGTCCGAGGACATGGAAAGACTGGAGGGTGACATGCAGTAGCCGAGGTACTCAGTGGAATTGGTGTTCTATTCACATTTCTCAGGTTTGGTGTAAAGGGAGTGTTTTCAGAGTCTTCGGAGGACTTCTCGGACATGCTCCTTGTGGGAGGCCTTGTCCTCGGAGTAGATGAGAATGTCGTCCAGGTAGACTATAATGCAAACGTCTAAAAGATCGGCGAAGATGGTGTTGACGAACTGCTGGAAAGCTGCAGGGGCATTGGTAAGACTGAAGGGCATGACTAGCCACTCGTATGAGCCATAGCGCGTCCAGAAGGACGTCTTCCATTCATCTCCCTCGGCAATTTGGACTAGATGATAAGCGTGCTGGAGGTCGATTTTGGAGTAGATTTTAGCGTGGCTCGGAGCGTCTAGGAGGTCGGAGATACGGGAAGTGGGTAGCGGTCTGTCTTTGTGATCTTGTTGAGTCCTCGGAAGTCGACACAAAGACGGAGGGAACCATCCTTCTTGCGGATGAAGAGGACCGGAGTGGTGTGAGCAGAGGAAGAGGGTCGGATGAACCCCATTGCTAGGTGCTCATCGAGGAAGGAATGGAGAGACTCGAGTTCGGAGGGAGAAAGGGAGTATGTAGTGCCCAAAGGTGGTGAGGTGCCCTCCTCCAAGTCAATCTTGAGGTCATGCTCGCAGTGCGGAGCAAGGGTGGAAGCCCTGCTCTTGCTGAACACGTCCACGAAGTCATGATAGTCCAAAGGGACACTGGAAAGATCGATGTTTTCGGAGTCGGCAGAGGCGGCTCGGAGATGGCTCTCCTGGGGGCGGATCTGCATACTGAACTGCATGGAGCCTTGCAGGCGACAAGCCAGTGCAAAGGCCGGTGCGCTGACGATCATGATGGGTGGTGCCTTGCGATCAGAGAAATGCGGTGGATCGGATGGGGTTGGTTCAGCTGGGGGAGGGGACTCCCGGGGCTTCGGAGGGGAGCTCGGAGATGCTGGCAAATGCTGTTCGGATGAACGGAAAGATATACTGCTCGAAACCCAATCAATCAACGGATTGTGGAGGGTGAGCCAGTTGTGTCCTAGAATGAGGGAACAGGAAGAATCCAGCAGAGTGACATAGAACATCGTCGGAGTGATGTCACCGGTTTCAAAATGGACGGAGAGATTAATGGCTTGAGTGATGGTGTGGTTTGTGGTTCCGTCGAAGAGTTGGAGCTGGAGCGGAGGTACGGGGTAGGTGGAAAGTTGATGTTTATTAACAAATGATGTATCGATAAAACAATTGGAGGAACCGGAGTCTATGAGCACAGGGAACAAAGGGATCAGATAGAATACAAGAGAGACAGAGGGCATAAGTGATTTGGGATCTGAAAGAGCGGATGTGTTGAGTTGGATCTCCTTTGATGCACGTTCAGGGTCAACGCAACCTCCTTCTTGTGCGGAGTTCGGAGGTTGCTGACTATTTTTTTGCCTCCGAGGTGGAGGTATCTGGTTTAGTCTCTGGAGTTCAAGCGGTCATGGCTCTAGCCTTGGATGCATGCGAAGAGGACTTCGGGCAATCCTTAGCCATATGGCCTGCAAGGCCGCAGAACATGCATAGCTTGTTGTCGAAGTGGCACTTTCGTTCCTCATTGGTGAGCTTGCTGTCTTTGCCTAACTTTGACGACAAGTCAGGCTTCAGAGGTGCGGAAGTGATGGCACCTTTGCCTTTGGACTCCTTGGAGTCCTTAGAGCCACCAGAGGGGCGCGCGGAGGATGATGCAGGGGTAGATGATTTGTCAGAGGTGGATTTCTGTGCGGAGGGCTGGTTGGAGGGCTTCGTTGGTCTACTAAGCTCGGACTTGCGCTCCCAATAGCACACGTCAATTGCTTGTGCGAGGCTTCGGAGTTCAGAGAGAGTTGGGGGCTTTCCGACACGGGAGATCTCATCCTTGATTCGGTCAGGAAGGCCATTATAAAAGTGGTGCCGGAGAGCACCTTCTCCATAGCCTCGGATTTGCGAAGCGATCTGGTTGAACTCAACCACATACTTGTTGATGTGCTGTCCGTCTTTCATGGACAGGTGGTCGAGCTGGTGTTCCGCATCTCTGACAGGGTCGTGCGGACCGAAGTTGGTCTGGAGTTCAAGAACAAACTCCTTGTAGTTGTCCATCCAGATAGGACAGAGCACAGGGTCTTCCATCTTGAGAAGGTCCGGTTCGAACCATTCGAGTGCCATGCCCTTTAGGTATGACTGCACGAAGGTAACTTTGGCACGGTCAGTGCTGAATGCCTTTGGCCGGTCTTGGAAGTTGAGTTCGCATTGTACCAAGAACACTCAGAGTTTGCGGGGATCCGTCCCATCAAACTGATCCGGTTCTCGGACTTTGGTTCAGGGGGTAGATTCGGAGGTGGGACGACAATTGGAGCAAGCGAGAACTTTGATGGTGTTCACAAGCTGGGCAAGAGCGTCTTGGGGAATGTTCTCATTCTCAGAGTCAGATGGTTGGTCATCGTCATTGCCAGGGAAGTCAGGGTCATCATCCAACGGGTCATCTCCAGGGAAGTCTGGGTCATCCGGAGGACCACCGTCGTTCAGAGGGGTGTGGGGATCAGAATCTCTGTTGCTCAAGTGATGAGTAGACAAGGGAGAGGAGTCTTTTGTGTCGTCGTCGAGTTCTAGTTTGACGATGCGTGCTCCCGGAGTTGGGGACAACGGGGGCATGTGTGCTTGGGAGACGGAGACGGGAGTTCGTCGAGCAGAGAAGCTGTGGAATTGGTTAACTATCTCGGGACCTCTATGACTACTTCCAAAAGTGCTAAGTGGGTTGTAGCAAAGGGACATGGGAGGATTTGCACCTATGGTGCGAGCTTGGGATCTAGTGGTACACGTAGCCATGGTTAGGGACTCTTTGCAAGTGTGAGTTTGAATATACTGTTAAGTCTGGGTCAACTCCGGAGTTATCTCCGAAGTGTCGGAGATGACTTTGGTATGGGGCTTTGGCTTCACCATATGTGGTGTGCCCTTGCAGAGTCCGGCCCCAGATTTCGGAGGTTCAGAGGTGTCAAACTCGATGTTGTAACAACGACGAGATGCGATGAGTAAGTCAGATAGAAGAGAGTCGTCAAGACTCAAAGGATTTGGGATCAGGAGTTGTGAGTAATAGTTGATATTCGAACTAAGGGAAGTACATGATTCGGAGATGGTTTATATACGAAGTTCAGAGGTAGATTAGTAACGGATCAGTAATCATTTGTAGGTACAAGTGGAGCCGGGTATAAGTATACCGGAGCTGTGCTCAGATGTGTGAAAGGCCAGAGCTGTGCTAATAAGTGAGTACAAGAATGGAGACGGATGAGTAACAGGACTAGTACATATAGAGACGAAGTGTTGTAACAAGAATGAAGAGAATCATATGGCAAAATACTAAGTGCAACTCCGAGGGCTTGGAGTTGCATTCTGAGTGAGATCACTTCAGAGTTGTTGAGTAAACAGTTCAGAGGAGGTTTCGGAGGTTGGAGTGGACTTAGCGAAAATATGGGATATGACACTGAGAGCCATCCATGAAGATGTGACCCTGGGGTGTGCCAATGACGGTGGTCATTTGAGACAGACAAGTCTGTGGCATACATCTTGATGTCTTTATGGTTGCTTTGAGGGAGGGGTGAAACGGAGAGGCCAATGAGGAGGACAGAGACAGGGGTATGCAACACCATGAGGAAGTTTATTTCGTTGACGAACACGGCAGCCTTGGATGGACGATGGCGACATGGGTTATGACATCCAGTTTGTCCATGAAGGAGCTAATGTCCTGGCTGTGGGGAGGTGAGGAGGGGCAATGGAGGGAGGAGAGAGACAGACCCATGGATACAGTCCCAGAGAAAGAGCTTGTGGTCTATGGAGATCCATATGTGCTCTATCTCTGGGAGGAGGCCCATGTGGGAGGTGACACTGGTGGCTGGGAGGGATGAGCGGGGAGGGGCGAGGGATGAGGGAGAGAAGAAATGCACTGTTGTAGTACTGAAAGAGGGCATCCAGAATGCTGACGAGCCTGCACTTCTGAAAGGGGACGTGATAGTCGTCGAGAAAGATGCTGTTAGGATGCGGAGGATGGAGGACCTGCGGCTGGAAAGGTGTGAGCATGAGGTGCGTGGAGGAGGGGAAGACAGATGGGGGAGGAGGATGTCACCAAGGTCTGGGGTGGACTGGGCGTCCTTGAGGAAGTGGTCATGAAGGACGCATGCGATGGCAGCAAGGGCAGGAAGGTTGAGAAGGGGTGGGAGGCCCTGTGCATGTCTGTGTCATCGGCACTGTTTGGCAGAAATATTCCCACAGTCCTCATCTGGCAGGTCTCATTAAGAGCAGTTTCGCTGCTATCAGCAGCAGCAGCTTGTGGGCCTCAAAAAGTCGACCCCATGTTTCCCACACATAGGTGCAAACATAGGTCTGCCGCAAGGTCATGCTGAGCCGTTGGAGCCACCAGCTGCCAGTGCGCCCCGCTGCTGCCAACCCTCACATCACTGTTGCTTCTGATGCAGCAATGGTGGTCCCTCCGTGGCTACCTGCACTCTCTTCTGGACACCCAAGGCCTACCTCACACATGTACATATCACCCTCAAGGCCTCACCTTCCGACCTTGCTGCCCTTGCCCTTATTGCCACTCATTTGCACTGTCCCCACCTGCTCATGCTCGCACCCTCCCCATCCACTACTACCCACCCAGCCCATTCACGTACCCTGTCATCCATTTGTGCTGTTCCACCTATTCACCCATTCACCCTCACCACCCTTGTCCGGCCCTCGTGGTCACCCTAAGCTTACCCTCATCTCGCCCTTGTGTGCAAACACCCATGCGAATGCACAGCCTGTTCTCCTCTGTTGTCATACCCTCGCAGACGCTGGTGCACCCCTTTGCACTGTGGTTAGCTATCTCCCACCACTGTCACCCTCATTCTCACACCAGTGCTCGTTGTTCATATCAAAACACAAACATCCGCATTTGTATGTGAGTGATCACGATCACATCCAAGTCGCCCTCACCCAACCCCACCTGCTCCTGGCCCTCACTCAACCCCCAGCCCCTCCTGTTCACCTACAAACACAAATGTGAATGCTGATGATGCGTTTGCATTTCGTGTTTATATGTGAGTGGTCATGATCTTGCACTCTCCCCTGCACCGCTGCCCTCACCCTCAAGTGTTGGTCCAGTGCTTGTCCTTCCACCTCTACTGTTGCTATTTATGCGCCCATGTTGATGTACACACTCCCCCTCATTGATCCAGTATCGAAATGCATGTCTAGAACATCATAGCAAGGAATAAGTGATGGTGAGAGCAGGGAGGAAGAGATGTTAGAAAGTGGCATCACGGGGTGGGGGATTCCCATAGCAACTGGGACATGATACGTGCCTTGACATGCTGCACATAGGGATATGGATGAGAACCTCGTACAACTAGGTGCCCACAGATCGTGCTGCACTCGCCGATGCCACCCCGACCTCGCACAATGCCTTCACGCTGGCCTTTGCACTACTGGTCAGCCACCTCACCACTCTCACCAAATCTCCCTGCACTCATGATACCAGATGTCAAGGATGACAAGATGCAACTGTTCTTTAAGCAAATCATTGAACATCTCAATGTGATGGAGATACACGGAAAGGATGACCTCTGCGCCTACATTGCTGTAACTACAGTCCAAACCACTGTCCATGGCAGCCACGAGAATGGAATTTGAAAGACAGCGATGGTGTATGATGCCAACTGGGAAGGATATGCTCACAGCAATTCGCTAACTATAGTTTACAGCAGCACCTGATCCAATGCTGAAAACATGCAATGCATCACACCAGTCAATTCAGGGAACTGGACAAGGAAAGTGGAGGCCATCAGGGAGCAACACAAGTGATGTCATGAGGAAATCATTGCTGCATGTGCAAATCATCTGGAACCTGTTGAGAATCATAGTATCCTACTTCTGATCTTCTTATTCAGACCGTGATTCTAGACCGTCACATGACCTTATCTAGGTCATTCCTGATGATGCTATTCATATTACTTCATCTTACAAAGCTCAGATAAGAGCTATTTATTCTATTGGATGATTACTGATCAGCTTATTGATCATACTGCAGATTTGTCAATACTGCTTACCTATCACCATGTGATAAGACTGTTTACAGTAGATTGATACATACATACAAACAATCTCTGTTCACTATAAGTACTGGGCCTTACTGCCCATACAATCTAATGACCCTTACTCTTGTATATCATTTAACACCTGAGCTACACACTCAGAGATTTGGTCTTGATCCAAGTTCATCTATTCCTAGTGAGTCCTTTCACTAGAGATCTATTCCCTTGTCCACTGTGCTATCGGGGTAATCCCGATAGGTTATGAGCCCCACTTAACCAAGCGAGGAGTATGTCTTTTTGTATACACCCGATGCCTCCCGCCGTTATGCACTCATGGGCTTGGATCATTCCTGGTATAGCCCTCATTTTCAAGATGCTATCACTTGCCTTCATGTATGTTCTAGCCCCTCCAATGGAGGAGACCCAGGACTGCGTCCTAACTAGAAATGCATCCGGAGATGTGGAATGTAGACGATTTGGTCAAACTTTCAATTTGATCTTGAATCATTATCAGGGTTGGCAACATTTTCGCTTACACATTATTCTGCTCACAGAAGTAGAACCTCAAGCATCACCACCGGTTAGTCCACCCTCCTCACCACATTCCACTTCCTCCACCCAACTTGTACCACCCGGAGTTCCCTTCAAACTCCCTTGTCCTATCTGTCTATGCCCTCTTGAGCAGGGACAATTCTGTCGTCATCCCGAACGCAGAATTACTATTCTTAGGAGAGGACCCGAAGAACCACTCTCAGATCACCTCCATCATCCTTTCCTCCGTCTAGGCACTATCACCGCCACTAGACGAGACCACTCTGCTCCTGAAGAACCTCATACTCCACTCCTACCCACCTATACTCCAGACCGCCTACCAAACTACCATGCCTCGTCTGAACCGACCCATACCTCAGAACCCTCTCCATCATCAGAAAGACAACTTCATCATGGCACACTTCCTGAAGCCAGATGAACACAAATACGTCCAGATGCCCAATACTTGGGGATATTCAGACAGCCCCTTGGAGACATTCAACAAAGTGATGGCAAGGTTCAACGAACCACTTCCTCGTCCCAACAATCCTCACATCCCCTTCCAATCAGTCTGCCGATATGTAACCATAGAAGGAGGTGCACGCGAGAAAGTCAACCTCACAGTGTTCTACCAGAGTCCAACGCTCCGCCCTCTGGATCGCAATGAGATCCTGACGGGAACCCCCACGTGTACCCCAGTCCAGATACAACAGTGCGAGACGGGTGCACCATACCAGGTGAACACCTTTGCATACAAAACGGAGCATATCGGTGCAATCTATGAATCTGCTGGATGGGCTTTCCCAGTAGAGACCTTGGACGAAACAATCATGCTTCGTATCCACTGGCAAGGTTACGAGGTCATCAACCGCCGTAACTTCCCACCTGCTGGAGACGAGGATATAGAGGACTCCTTATTTCCCAACATGCAACTGCATTTGGAGGACTGGGTAATCCCAGGTTTGGTAATGGAGAAGGACCCACCATTCCAGACTTCCTGGAATGAGAAATTCGACCTATTCCACCACTCTGCTTTCTGCAGAGATCCTAGATTCCACGCTCAACGTCGTTTACAGCATGAAATCAAGAGAAATGCCGACAACCCACTTGTCCTTGAAGCCATATATGACACTCTTGGAAGAGTACCTCGACCAAGACGACATAGACGAGCTGGAGAGGAAGGTGAACGAAGAAGAAGGGCTCTCCTACCTCATAGACAAGCTCACCTCCATTCCCCTTCACCCTAGTTGGCCATACCCGGACACTGGTGAATCATGTCATGGTATGCCCGTGATACATTAAATCCACTCCCCAACCACCTTGTTCTTTTAGGATATTTCCAAACTTGTGTAGCTCTTCCCTATCTTCCTCATGATAAATATGATATTTGTGTTTCAAAAGGAATTATTTCTGATGTTCGCATTAGAAATCCACACTATTTTGCGAGACCGTATCTCGAGTTACTCGAGATACATTCCTTTTCACCGATGCCATTATGGTACCGAGACAAAGAAATACCCATCATCATATCCCAAAAGGAAGAACGCACTAGCTATTGGAAATCCAAGAACATAGGCGATCGACAGATCCGGAGATATAAATGGTGGAAAATCGAATACAAGCGGAGATGCAGATATGCGATACAGACAAAAGGAACAGTACAAATCGGAGGCAACCCTCCACCTTCATTCTCTTTGCTCTCATATCTACTTGAGCACTTTATTGACGATCCCTTCTCAGATCTCTTATAGACTCGGATATGACCACCATTCCCACCGGAGACTTCAAAGTGGATGGAACCATCCTTAGCAAAATCCCTACTCTTCTTGGACAGAAGAACTATGTTCGCTGGTCTAATCGTGTACAGGCTACACTGTTGACATACGGTGTGTGGGGGATTGTCGACGGAACAATCAACTACGCTGGGTTAACTACCACCACAGACCAAGACAAATGGCACGTGTTAGACACCCGCATCACTGGTATCCTGGTGACCACCATAGAAGATACCCTCACAAATCCCACCGACTTTGCATACACCAATACAACAACGTACCCATCCATTGCTAAAATGTTATGGGAGAAGCTCAAGAGCCTCTTTGGAACTGCCGGAATCCCCGGCCAGTTCCTTCTCTTCCATAAAGCTGAGAACTCGGATTCATCTGAACAGTGCTTCCAGTGACATAAGTAACATGGTCCAATACTTCGACCAACTAGCGGCATCAGGCCTGAAGATCGATGACACTCTCCAAGGCATGATCATCCTCAATAACCTCCCCGACGATTTCTTCACTCTCGCGTCTACCATAACACAGACCGTCGAAGCCAAAGACTTCAAGAAGGACGTCATCGCTGACAGGATCCTTCGCGAGTGTGAACTTCACGCTACTCGCCGCCCTCTTTCCCATTGCATCTCTGAGATGCAGACAGATCATCCATTCTCATCTGCCAATCATACCAACATGATACGTCATGGACCACCCAACCAATACCAATGGAAAGGGCAGAACCAACAACGTCCCCCGTATCAAGGTTCTCACCAACAACAGAACCATTACAGAGAACACTTGGACAAAACTCCAAAGACCAATGGTCCTAGCAAGGCCAAATGTTCTAGTACGAAGAATTGGAAACATGATCAATTCACAAAAAGGCAGGATAGGAAAGGAAAGGGAAAGGCACAGGCAAACGAAGTCGAGGGCTTCACGAATGAAGTAGTAAGTTTCCCATCAATTAACGATCCACAGGAGGCCTTCGATATGGATATTCCATACGAACTGGAGGAAGTATTCGGAGATCATCTAAGCAATGAAGATATGGAGAAGGACTCAAGTTCCTCCATGATCGCTCAGGCTGGTTGGAACGAAGGAGACAATGGGATGGACATCGTGGGACCCTCGTCCATGCCCTTTTGAGCCCGCATCTCAGAATGCCCCTTCTGAGATGCGAGATAAACCGCTCGGGCAAAAGAAGAAGAAGAAGAAGGTTTCCTTCATTTTAGGTGGACTCATATCAGATACCAAAAACCATGGTAATCTCGAGCTCTTCGACTCTGTGCCCGACACTCCTCCATGTCCCTTAGGGATATCCATACCCAGAGTACGAGACCATGGAGAGGAAATTGTACAATACAGTACAAAGCTTGTTCGTGGGTACGACTTAACAGAGCTTGACCTTTATGATTATTCAGGTGCTTTTGCACTTGGAAATCAGACCAAGAAGGACTTCACACAGCAACACTGGATGATTGATAGTGGGTGCACGGACCATCTGTCCCCCTTTGATAATGACTTCGTACACCTCGCAGACAACACCAGACTGGCCACTGTCACAGATGGTAATACCATTTCCATGCATGGACCCGGTAAAGTTATCATTCATCAAGAAGGATATTCCCCAATAACATTGAATGAAGTATGGTATGCTCCAAAGGTGGCGCACAGGTTATTATCTGTGTCCACACTTACCAACTACGGTTATAAGTGTGAGATTGATAGCAGGGCTACCAAGATCTGGAACGCAAAAGGAGACTTGGTTTTGCAGGCATTACCCTTGAACACGAGCAATAACCTTCATTGAATTCAGTCGACTACGATTACTCCAATGAACAGTTTGTTAACCTCCCTAGCAGCAGAAGATTCTTATGAACTATGGCACCAACGATTTGGCCATACGTCACGGAATGTGCTTCATTATGCCCGCTCCACAGTGACTGGCCTCCCATCTGTCTCCATTCCCACCTCGAACACTCCCTGCAAAGGATGTTCTCTTGGGAAGATGCATGAACGCACATATACGACATCCAAGAAATGCTCTACTCGCCCCCTAGCACTGATTCATACTGACCTCATTGGCCCGATGCCAGTTGAACCCCGCTCTCATGCGAAGTACATGCTTACTTTCATTGACGACTACTCAGGATATGCACTTGTTGCATTCATCCACAACAAAGACTCCACATCACAGCACCTCCAGAACATGGTGAAATGGGCTGAAACCCGTACGGGTCACTCGCTCACCTCTGTTCGTTCAGACCATGGGGGGGAATACCTGGCTGGTGAACTACAAACGTTCTTCACTACCAGAGGCATCACACATCAAACATCTGTTCCTCATACCCCACAGCAGAATGGATGCGCAGAGAGATTCAATTGCACTCTACTCGAGAAAGCAGAAGCGATCAGACACCATGCCTGTATGGCCAAAGGTTTTTGGCAAGATGCTGTCGAAACTGCATTACATGTCTATAACAGACAACCTGTACGCCATCTTCAATGGAAGACACCCAATGAACTCTTCATTGGAGATAAACCTGACGTTTCAACCTACTTCAGGGTTTTCGGAACACTTGCATACGTCTTCATTCCGTCGGAACAATGACAAGACAAACTCTCTCCTAAGTCAGAGGAGATGACGTTCATAGGATACGAATCAAACACTAAAGGATACTGGTTCTGGTCACCATCCAGACACCAAGTCTTCATATCCACCAACGCCGTATTCAACAAGAATCTCTTTCCACACTGTTCCAGAGATCAACAACAAGACAGACCTCACCCTATTCCAATAGATAACAACACAGCATCTGACGACCAAGGTGATAACACCAACCAACAGGATAGTCATGACTCTCAAGGCGAACAATGCCACCTGGTACCAATTCCTATTCAAGG
This sequence comes from Boletus sp. MG55, assembly GCA_003313885.1. NCBI lineage: Eukaryota > Fungi > Basidiomycota > Agaricomycetes > Boletales > Boletaceae > Boletus > Boletus sp. MG55. The sequence goes on from QGOI01006640.1 coordinate 14,804, forward strand.
ATTAGGTCAAATTCCCAATAGACCACATTTCCCAGAAGACAGACAACCTTCTGAACGTACCACACCACCCACTTGGAGACCTAACGAAGAACTATCACCATTACCATTGTTCTTCGATTCACCACCATCCAATCCACCTTCATATCACACTTCACCAATGAGACCACCAACTAAATGTCGAGAACCCGAAACTGGTCATAAAAGCTCCATCTCAGATTGCCACCAACACAAACGTCAAGATGGTAGTTGGTTAACTGGTGAAATGCCACCCTCAGAAAATGAGGAGACCTTACAACCTGAGGGAATTACCCCAAGGGTTTGGCTACCACCAACCCAACGACGAGATGAAACACTTCCTGAATTCCAAATGCGACCACATCATGATTGAACCTCCCCCGAGGACCGAACCATGTATAGAAGATCTTCTCGTATCCCAGTGCCCAGGATACTTCCTGATAATGCACATGGAAACCGACCACCAGTCGAGATCAAGAGAGATATTCACCGCAACCTGGATACAATTCAGGAAGAGTCCAATCAAATGGACACTATTACTACAAATGAAGAGGAAAACCTAGGTGAAATGTACTCGTCTAAATGGATCAGACACCACCTGTCAATGGCAGTGAATACAACCTCCTCCATAGTTCCTCAACAGTATCGAGATACTCTCAAACTCGATCAAACAGAACAGAAACAATGGAAACATGCCATGGACGAGGAAATAAAATCCCTCCATGAGAGAAAGGTATGGGAACTGGTCGACCTACCTAAAGGCTGTCAAACCGTCAAGGGAAGATGGACATATGCTGTCAAATCAGATGGACGGAAGAAAGCCTGTTTTGTCACTAAAGGATTTACACAAATCTTTGGAATAGACTATGAAGATACCTTCTCACCTGTCGCATGTTTCGAATCACTGCGACTCCTTCTATCCCTAGCTACGCTTCATGATTGGGAAATCGAAGCCCTAGATGTCAAAACAGCATTCCTGTTTGGTGACTTGGAAGAAGAGATCTATATGGAACAACCAGAAGGATTCATAGTTAAAGGTCAAGAAAGGAAAGTCTGTCGACTTCGAAAGGCTATATATGGCCTCAAACAAGCTGCCCTTCAATGGAATAAGCAGCTACACAAATCACTCCTGGAGATGGGTTTCACCCGCTGCAAAGCAGACCCAGGAATCTACTATAAGATCATCGGTCAGGAATTAATCATCCTTCTCATTTATGTTGACAATGCTCTTTTTATGGGTAGCAATAAAACACAGGTACTTGCACATAAGAAAACATTCATGAAGAAATGGGAATCTAGAGACCTTGGAGAAGCAACAGAATACCTAGGCATGAGGATTACATGTGATCGGAAAAAGCATTCTATCACAATTGACCAATCCCACTATGTGGAGAAAGTTATCCAATGATTTGGTCAAGAGAACTGCAAACCAGTCACGGTACCTCTACCTACCGGATATAATCCGAGACCCAATCCAAATCCCAATGGAAACTCTACACTTCGCAGTCATTATCAATCAGTCATCGGATCCTTGCTATACATCATGCTCGGAACTAGACCAGATATTGCCTTTGCAGTCATCAAAATGTCACAGTTCTCCGCTAACCCAATGGAAGAACATCTATTGAAAGCTATTCACATCGCAAAATACCTAGCTTCCACTAGAGACTATGCTATTCGATATGAAGCCACAGGAGACCGAAATGGACTCATCACATACTGTGATACAGACTGGGCCGGAGACATAGAAACTTCCAGATCCACTACTGGATATGGAATTTTCCTAGCCAACAGCATAATATCTTGGTTGTCACAACGACAGAAGAGAGTTCGCTTATCTTCCACTGAAGCAGAATACTGTGGAATGACCGAAGTTGCAAAACAACTCCAATGGATCCGAAATGTCTACGAAGAGATCGGATTCCATGTCGGTACAATACCACTATGCATTGATAACCAAGGCACAATGTTTCTCGCTTCAAATCCTACAGCCGAAGGCCACACAAAGCACATTCGCATTCCGGAACACTATATCCGAGAAGCAGTAGATGCAAAAGAGATCAACCTGCTCTATGTCCCCACACAGAGTCAGAGTGCAGATATCTTCACCAAGAACCTAGCGAAGATAAACTTTGAGAAAGGAAGGAAAGCTATTCAACTCATCCCATTTACTCAAACATGAACAGTGAGGAAGAGTGTTGAGAATCACGGTATTCTACTTCTGATCTTCTTATTCAGACCGTGATTCTAGACCGTCACATGACCTTATCTAGGTCATTCCTGATGACGCTATTTATATTACTTCGTCTTACAAAGCTCAGATAAGAGCTATTTATTCTATTGGATGATTACTGATCAGCTTATTGATCATACTGCAGATTTGTCAATACTGCTTACCTATCACCATGTGATAAGACTGTTTATAGTAGATTGATACATACATACAAACAATCTCTGTTCACTATAAGTACTGGGCCTTACTACCCATACAATCTAACGACTCTTACTCTTGTATATCATTCAACACCTGAGCTACACACTCAGAGATTTGGTCTTGATCCAAGTTCATCTATTCCTAGTGAGTCCTTTCACTAGAGATCTATTCCCTTGTCCACTGCGCTATCGGGGTAATCCCGATAGAACCCTCACCACAGAAGCCATAGAGGGAGAGGAGCACTGAGATGTTGACGCTGATGATAGCGATGTCTCCTGCATGGTCAGACAGTTGATTCACCCTGCCCTCGACGATGCCATGATGACAGTAGCTTGGAAATGTGTTCAAGTTGAAGCTGGCGAGCTATCCATTGTTGTTCGTGCAGGTTGTTGTTGGTCGGCATTGGTGTCAAGATGGTTTTTACGCTCTCGGAGAGGAGTGGCATTGTCAAGTGCTGGTTCGAAAGACGAGGGATCCCATAGTGATGAAATTCAAAGTGGAGGTACAAGAAGCAATGGTGCGGCAAGCGAGGGCAGGCTCTCAGGTCATGTTGCAGTTGATTCAGGAAAGAGGCATGTTGTCAAGTTTTCAAATCATGTCAACGGTTGAGGAGCATTTGGGAGATAAATGTCATCCAGCTGTCGGTGGGGTGCATGGTCCGATGTTTAGTCCAGAGATGATGATCAGAGGGAGGTTTACGGAGATGATCGAGTATCCCGATTGGGATCCCATAGTGATGAAATTCAGAGTGGAGGTACAAGAAGCAATGGTGCAGCAAGCGAGGGCAGGCTCTCAGGTCATGTTGCAGTTGATTCATGAAAGAGGCGTGTTGTCAAGTTTTCAAATCATATCAATGGTTGAGGAGCATTTGGGAGATAAATGTCATCTGGCTGTCAGTGGGGTGCATGGTCTGATGTTTAGTCCAGAGATGATGGTCAGAGGGAGGTTTACGGAGATGATCGAGTATCCCAATTAGAAAGTATCTGTCTTTTGGCTGCAGGATCTTATAGTAAGCAACGCTTCGCAGATCAAGGAAGGAGATGCTCACTTGTGGGCTCATTTGAATGGAAATCAACCAACATCATGGTTCCCTTGTGTCCAGGAAGCTATGTGTGTGCATCAGTCGATGCTCGTATCTAGCAACATGATACGAGATGTGGGACAGACCTTGTACAACACCCGCCCGCTCTTGATGTCCCAGGTACACACTGTCCAATCCATCCCACCCACGGCGACCTGCTTCCCATTGTTATCCTCTCTGTGTGCCTTCGAACAAGGTGTTTTCAGACCCTGCGAGTGTGCCTTGGAGAACACGGCGGATCTGGGATGGGGAAGGGGAGAAGGGACGGACATCGTGGATGATCATCTGAGAGAAAATTTACAGCCACGAGGGCACTTGAGTTGAGGGTAGCAAGGGGTGGCCATGGTGTCGAGTGTACACGCAATTTCGGCGCTTGGCATGATACCCATGCATTGAGCTTTGTTGGTCACACAGAAATTGATAGGGCTTACTGAGTGATACCGACACTGTTGGGCATGATGTTAGGTGGTGCCGAGTCGATGTGCAAGTGCATACAAATCATGGATGCGGCACTGCCATACGACCTGGAAAAACAAGACCAAACATGTGAGAGACACGAGGGGCACTCAATCACGTTGGCCTGCATACCGCATTGGTGGAATCTAATTCCAACTTGAACAGGCACAGTACTTCAGAGAAATCTCTGACGATTCTGTGGCTTCCATGTAACTGTCCATGCCACATGAACGGAAATGTGGTCAGTTAGAGATGGGCATGAGGAGCTGGGCATACCGTTGTGCACCCTAGGATCTTCCGGTAGTTGCAGCTCGCTGCATCCGACTATGCTGGGAAATGGAATGTAGTGCATGGGAGTGAAAATGTCAGTGAGCATTGAGTACATAGGATACTTGCGTGGTGAGTTGTAAAGCTGAAGTTCAGCGGCACTCTCTCACGCCACATGTTTAGAGCATACTGTTACGCTTGGCCTTGGGTAAGGACGAGCGTGCCTCTGTTGAACAGAGTCGGGTTGCTATACGAGGGCAAGCCTTCCTAGGGATGGGGCTTGGCCACAGACTTACGATGGGTGATGCTCACGGAGAGACCAGCGACCAAGGTAAGGGCTAGGGTCAAGGGTTCTTCTAGCAATGGCTAGTGGGACTACACGTCTGGCCGGGATGAGCGGTGTTGCAGACGGGACTAAGGTGCTGACCGACTAGTGAATACTAGAAGGGAATCGAGGGGTGACACAGAGAGTAGATTCCGAGGTACTAGGTGGAAGTACAGAGGAACTCTAGCGTGAGGATCTCTAGTGCTACGACTTTGGTATAAGTATCGTAAGGTTTGCATGAGGGCAGGCGTATCAGCGCTGCTTTAGGAATACAGGAGTCACGACGAGTCAGAGTGAGTCATGGAGGAAACGGTGACTAAGCGAAGTGGCAACCGGGCGGAAGCGAAGAGCAGAAATAGAACCGGTTGACACGTGAATGGGAAAGGTCACCGTAGATGAAAGAAAAGGTAGTCCGTGTGCGTACGATCGTAACATTACCCCCCTGCTATTCCCGAAACTCTGTAGAGGGCTTACTCGCAAGAGAGATAAGCGTCCATGCGGTCTGGGGAACCGGTCATGTTGGCGTAAGCCTCGTCTGGGGTGGGATCGTCAATGTCGAGGTCGTCGTCGGGGGAGCGACAGGTGTATTCCTCGATGAGGTTGGTCTCATCGTCGGTGGTGTCCTCGGCGGCGGTGCGTGGGGGGTATGGCTCCGTGGACAGACGGTCCAGGAGGGTGAGGCGGGCGCGATCAAGGGAGGAGAGAGGGGGGCCTCCACGAGTGGAGCGCTGGGAGGAGCGGGAGGACAGAGTCGAGTGGGACGCGGATGACAAGGAAGACGAGGGGACGGCGGAGCGGGGCCGACGGTAGGCGAGGTGTCTGTCAGGACAGGAGCCTTGAAGATGGCCCGGGGCACGTTGGCGGCAATAGGGGCACGTAAAACTGGGGCAGTCACGCTTCCAGTGGTCCGGGCGGTGACAGGTGAAGCAGGCACGAGCGTAGCCCGGGTCACTGGGGAGGAGGATGGGGACCGATGGGTTATGGATGAGGCGCTCTGCCCGATGGATGGCAGCCAGCTCCTCGGTGGTGAGGGGTTCGGAGGACGTGGACGGGGACGACGATGGGGGGTTCGGGACATGGGGAGGTGGGGGTACAGGGCGGCAGTAGACGGCTGGGATGGGTAGGGGGCGGCGCTGTACTCCGGTGGTCTGTTTAAGGTACCGGTCCAGGTCGTCGAAGAAGTCCAGCATCCCGAGCTGGTAGGCGGTGGAGAGGAGCTGGGTGCGAATGTGCCGGTACACGTTGTGGACTCGGCAGAACAGAAACGTGGCGTGGGCATCGGGGTGCGGGTGGGAAGCGAGGGGGAGAAGGTTCGAGACCTGTAGGTATGCTAAGTAAAGAGTTTGAAATGGAGAGTCCATATCACAATGGGACGAGAAGGTAGATGTCAAGTGGGAGTTTAAGAGGTAGGCGTTGAGGCAACGCGCATCAGTGTCGGTCATGGGCTCGTCCTTTCGCTTGTCAGCGAACTCTGGGACCGCTACCGACAAGACGGCGGGTGGGCCCCTGGCAGCGGGGAGGGATAGTTCGGGGACATCGTCATCGGCGCGAGGGGTAACCGTGGGGTCCCAGCCAGGGGATACGTGGGTGCTAGAAATGACGAGGGGGGAATAGAGAGCCTGGGAGACAGGGGAGAGGGTTACCGACGACGCTGTGAGGGAAGACACGGTGGACGGGGAGTCCACGGCAGAATGGGCGGTGATGGAGTGCGGGGACGAGAGGGCAGGAGACGAGGCTAGGATGACGAAATGGCCGTCAAGGCGGAGTTCATCGTAGGTGGGGGTGGAAGTCATTTTCTGGTGGTGCGTGGTGGTTTGGGTGGAGGTCTGGAGGGTAAGAAGATGGAGGGATGGAGCTTCTTATAATTCTCCAGGGTGGACTTTGCATGTTTCAACTCCCGCTCGGGAGTCCAGGTATCTTCTTCGGCAGTGTATCCCTTCCATCAGACCAGATAGTGGCGTCCCGACGGAGGGCTGCGGTGGCGTAGGAGCTTCTCGATTTCATATTCTTCTTCTCCGCTGATAAGGTCAGGAGGTGGGGTGGGGAAGTTCTTCCCATGGATGTCATTCTCACGGTAGGGCATAAGAAGTGAGGCGTGGAAGACCGGATGTATTTTCCAGGTCTTCGGTAAGCGGAGTTGATAGGTGATGGGAGATAGCACCTTAACAACGGTAAAGGGTCCTTCGCATTTGGGTGCGAACTTCGGGGAGGTCATGTTCCGTTTCAGGTTCCGAGCTTCGAGCCACACCTTATTGCCTTTGGCGAAAGGGGAGAAGTTCTTTCGGTTACGGGAAGCCATAACTTGGCGGGCGAGATCGTGGGAGGCGAGGGCTTCGTCTCTCGCCTTAGTAAGGGCGGAGAGGCGGTCATTGACAGCAGGAAGAGCCGAGGATGGTAGGACGGAGGGTAACGACTGGGGTTCAAAGCCCATCATTAGGAAGAACGGGGATTTGCCGGTGACGGAGTGAGTGCGGTGGTTATGGGCGAATTCGGCATGGGGGATCATATCGGACCACGAGGTAGGGTTAGTTCCACAGAAGATGCGGAGGTAGGTCTCGACTTCCTGGTTGACTCGTTCGGTCTCTCCGTCCGTCTGGGGATGATAAGCGGTGGAGAGAGCGAGGGAATATCCTAGGAGACGTCCGAGTTCTTGGGCGAAGGAGGAGGCGAAGTTGGGGCCTTGGTCCGATATGATTTTCTCGTAAAGGCCGAACCGGGTGTATACTTTGAGGAAAAAGAGAGCGGCAATCCCTTCAGCGGTGACGGTTTTCTTGGTAGGGCAGAGAATTACCCCCTTCGTAAGCCCGTGGTCGACCACGACCAACAAGGAATCAAAGCCGGAGGAGGCGGGGAGATCGGTGATAAGGTCGCAGGAGACCTGCTGGAACGGGTGGGAGCATGAGGACGGGATGGGGGTAAGCGGGGCGGCGGTGGGGTGAGTGTTTGCCTTGTTCTGCTGGCAAACAGCACAACCTTCGACGTACTGACGAACGAAGTGGGCGAGGCCGGGCCACCAATACTCGGCGGCGACGAGCTGGCGGGTCTTAAGGAAGCCGGGGTGGCCGGCAGATGGGTGGTCGTGACAACGAGCCAGGATGGAGCGGCGGAGGGTGAGGTCCGGGGGTACATACACGCGACCTTTATAGGTAAGGACGCCTTCGAGGAGTTGCCAATCGCTGAGGCGGGAGCGAAAGGCGGGGGGAATATCGCCGTCCAGGGCTTGGAGGGTGGTGAGGAACAAGGGGTCCGATTTGGACATGGAGCGAACACGGTCATGGAGGGTAGTGTCAATTAAGTTGACGAAGAGGGAGTCGGGGAGGAGGGTCTGGGCGGTGTTATCTGGGGTACCGGGGGGAGGAAGGTGGTCGGGCCGACGAGAAAGGGCGTCCGGCCCGGATAGAAGAGAGCCGGGGATGTGGGACATGGTCAGATCGAAATCTGCGAGGTCGAGGAGCCAACGGGCTTGCCGGCGGTTCAAGGTCTGGGCTTTACGAAAGTAAAGGAGGTTTTTATGGTCGGTGAAGACCTGAACTGGGTACGAGGATCCCTGGAGATAATGTCGCCAGGTTTTGAGGGCGCGGATGACAGCGAGGAGTTCGCGGTCGTGAATGTCATAGTTTCGCTCAGCAGGAGCGAAGGATCGGGAGGAGTAGGAGCAAGGACGCCATTGCCCGTTGCAATCTGTTTGGAGGAGGATGGCGCCGGATGCAAACTGAGAAGCATCAGTGGTGATGGCGAAGGGTTTGGACTGGTCGGGGAGTTGGAGGACGGGTTCCGAGGTGAACATCTCCTTGAGGGTGGAGAATGCAAGTTCGCAGGCGACTGACCACGACCAAGGGTTGGACTTCTTGGTTAGGTCGATGAGGGGTCGGGCGATGGTCGAGTAGTCGGAGATGAATTGCCGATAAAAGTTGGCAAAACCAAGGAATGAGCGGATGTCTTTGACGGACGTCGGGGTGGGCCAGGAGGAGATCCCGTCGAGCTTAACGGGATCCATAGCAATCTCGCCGGGACGGACGATCATGCCGAGGTAGTCAACTTCCTTGACATCGAAAGTGCACTTTTCGAGGCGGAGGTGGAGGTCGAGTTCTTCCATTCGTTGGAGAACACGGCGAGTTCGTTCGGTGTGGAGTTTGGGGTCGGAGGAGAAGATGAGGAGGTCGTCCATGTAAATGACAAGCCATCCTTCGGTGATCATATCCTGAAAGGAGTCATTCATGAACCTCTGGAAGGTGGCAGGCGAGTTGGAGAGACCAAAGAACATCACGGTGGGTTCGTAGAGTCCTTTGTGGGTAACAAAGGTGGCTTTCCACTGGTCGCCGTCTTTAATGCGAACGTTGTTGTAACCCCAGCGGACATCAAACTTGGTGAATCATTTGGCGCCTTGGAGCTTATCGATGAGGTCGGGGATCAAGGGTAGCGGGTAGGCATCCTTGATGGTCTCGGCGTTGAGCCGCCGATAGTCTTGGCAGGGGCAGAGTTTGCCGTCCTTCTTTTTGACGAAGAAGAAGGGGGAGGCCTGAGGGGAGTTAGAAGGGCGGATCTTCCCGGATGAGAGGTTCTCGTCAAGGAAGTCTTCCGTCGCCTTCCGTTCGTCGGGGGACAAGGGGTAGAGCTTTCCAACGTGGGGTTGGAAGGATGGGGTGAGGTTGATCTCGTGATCGTAGGGGCGAGACGGGGGGAGACGTTTGCTGGCTTCGTCTGAGAAGACCTTGGCAAACTCGGAGTATTCTTGAGGTAAGACCTTCTTGGGCTTGGCCTTCTCTGCTGCTGCGGCTAATTCCGTGGCAGTGGTTAACTTGGCAATGGTGGTGGCGGGAATAAACCGAGATCCACATCGGATGATGCGGTTGATGACTCGGTTGTCATTGGCGCGGACTAGGTAGTCTTCTTCGGATTTGATTTCGAGGTATTCGAAGAGACGGGCATCGTCAACCGCGTTAACGTTGACGTGTTTCGGGAGCTTCCAAGAGTCTTTGAACGTCTTGAAGTGGGCGTCGTGTCGGGTGGCATCAGCAGTAGACTGCATATAGAGTTCTTTCGATTGGTCGAGAGATTCCGAGATGGCGAGGGTCTGTCGGTTCCAATCGATGGTGGGGTTGGTGGTGCGGAGCCAGGGGAGGCCAAGGATGATATTCTCATTTCCACAGGACATTACGTGGAACTTCACTTGCTGGGCGATTCCTTCGATACAGGTGAAGAGGGAGCAGGTGAAGCGGATTGCACCAGTCTTGTTGGAGGACTGGTCAATATTCCGGACAGGGATGGGGTCGGGGAGATGTTCTGTGGGGAGTTTGTGCTTTCGGACGAAAGCCCAATCTATGCAGGAGATGTCCGTGCCGCTGTCGATGAGAGCGCGGGTGTCGACGGTTTTCATGGTGTGCGAGGGGACGATGAGTTGCAGGGGAATCTTCATAGATTTCGCAGAGAGCGATACAACTACAGGGGCACAAGTTACAGAGGGGGGAGAGGACCACGTCGACGAGGGTCTCCTATTCAAAAATCCTGACTAGAGAAGGCTACTCGCTTTACCGAGTCTTCTTCATCATCGTCATCTTCGCACGCTTCTAGCTTAGGGAGGTCTGCGGGAGCCCGTCGAACCTTCTTCGGGGCGGAGGTGTATTCCGGACAATCACGGGCTGAGTGGCCCTTCTTCTGGCATCGGAAACACTTCCCTTCCTTGAAGCATTCTTCTCGCTCCTTCGGGGTAAGCTTGGCGAGCTTAATGGCATCTACATCCATGGCATTAGGGTTCTTCTCTTCTTTCCGGGAGGTGGAAGAGTGGGAGGGGGAGTAGGGATAATAGGCGGCGGGTTTCTTGTAGCGCTTGCTGATCTCAGCGGCACGCTTCATCTGGGTATCGAAGGTCAAGGTCTTCTTGTACCATTCGTCAATCGTGGTGGGTACGGTGTCCATGCCATAAACCTTCTCCATCAGAGTGGGGGCAATGCCCGCGGAGAAGTAGTTGATGAGGACGTTGTCGTCAGTGATCTTAGAGATGGCGACATGGTTCCTAAAGTCGGCGGTGTAGGTTGTGAGAGATGGGGAGAAGACACCGTCCTTCTTCTCGATCATTCGTTTGGTAGCGAGCCAGTTGATAGCTGAGCCGATGGTATCGGACTGCTTGAACGTTTTGTTGAACTCGGTGACAAAATCAGCCCAAGTTCCGAGGGCAAAGGTTCCTAGGGTGGGGGAGAACTTAGATTCTCGGAAGGTATCCGCCCAAGTCTGAGCGGGTCCTTTGGTCATGTAGGACAAAGCGTAGGCGATGTGCTTTGCCTCCGTGTCGTATACCTTGTCGTTGATGGCGAGGTAGAGTGCGACACTTCGTAGCCACGGTTGTGCCTTGACTGCAGAGCTGTCAAAGGCGTCGGGGGTGCCGAGGCAAAGTTCAGTGGGTTTCAGTGGGGTAGACATCGGTGGTGCGGGGAAAGGAGGGAGAGGTGGGGGGTTGGGAGGAAGCAGGGGTTGGGGAGGGTTGAGAGGTGGGAAGGGGAACGGGTTGTTCCGTTGAACAGGGGTGGGAGACGGGGGTGTGGGAACTCTGGTGAGAGTTGCCGCGGCGGAGAGGTCGTGAGAAAGTTCTCGCGCTAAGGTTCGAGTGGCTTCGGCTTCTGCCGGGGAGGGCAGTAGTTCGTCGGAATCGGATGATAGTTCCGATTCTTCAGTGGTCGAGGGTTCTGAGTGTTCGGGGTGGGGTATCCTCCACATGGAGGTTGAGGGTGGTAACTGAGGGCAGGTGCTCCTCCTTGGGTTCGGAGGTGGTCGGGAAATGGTGACTACGCGATGGTAGCACGAGTTGGTACGCTAGAGTTTTGTTACGCTTGGCCTTGGGTAAGGACGAGCATGCCTCTGTTGAACAGAGTCGGGTTGCTATACGAGGGCAAGCCTTCCTAGGGATGGGGCTTGGCCATGGACTTACGATGGGTGATGCTCATGGAGAGACCAGCGACCAAGGTAAGGGCTAGGGTCAAGGGTTCTTCTAGCAATGGCTAGTGGGACTACACGTCTGGCCGGGATGAGCGGTGTCGCAGATGGGACTAAGGTGCTGACCGACTAGCGAATACTAGAAGGGAATCGAGGGGTGACACAGAGAGTAGATTCCGAGGTACTAGGTGGAAGTACAGAGGAACTCTAGCGTGAGGATCTCTAGTGCTATGACTTTGGTATAAGTATCATAAGGTTTGCATGAGGGCAGGCGTATCAGCACTGCTTTAGGAATACAGGAGTCACGACGAGTCAGAGTGAGTCATGGAGGAAACGGTGACTAAGCGAAGTGGCAACTGGGCGGAAGCGAAGAGCAGAAATAGAACCGGTTGACACGTGAACGGGAAAGGTCACCGTAGATGAAAGAAAAGGTAGTCCATGTGCATACAATCATAACACATACATTCTTCTGCCTTCGTGGCTCAGACAACAGGAAAAAAAGAAAATACAAGTACTAATCTCAAACTACTTAGGAATGATAGTTACAAGGAATTCGTGTCGACAACCGAGGAAAACTGTGGTACAAATATAAATGAGTTACAAGCCCGATTTGATCCAGCATGTCGTCCCGTTGGAGTGCAATAACCCAGTATCAGAGGGCTTAGCAACCTTGAATGAGTAAGGGTCATTGACCCTCTTACTACCCACCGAACTGCAATCCTTGCCTTGGCACTTAAACCTGTATTCAGCAGTGACCCGGCAGTAGACTGAGTGCCATCCCCCAAAAATACCGCACTGAGGGCATTGTAAGGGCAATTGTTCACCCCACAGCTGGTATTCCTTGTTCACCCATGTGTATTTGGTGACCTCTGAGGCCAGATGGACGATTGAGGTGTGCTTGCCTACCGTTTCAGCTGTCTTGAGATGGTGTTCAAGGGCCTTGACAAATTCAAAGCCATGGATGACCACAGACTTAGAGAGATTCATGAGAAACTCAGCCAGAATGACCGGCATGAGGTGGTCCTTGTTGAAGGCGATTGCGTGGGTAATCCCGAGACTAAATGATGTTATCAAATGAGTCCGAGAGGGTGAAAAGAATTACTTGCCCTTTCAAACCAAGCCTGAGTTCATTAAACGAGACAGGGTTGGTCACCAAGTTCCCACAAGCCATGAAGTAGATCATGCTGCCTTTTAGGACAGCCTTGAAAGGCCTGAGGACATACTTGAGCCACTATGCATATTCAGTTTCATTTGCAATGTTTCGCTTTGGTCCACCAGGCTGCCAAGGAATGCTGAGTGCCACAATTGAACACGAGTTCGTGAACCTCCAGAACGCCTTTGGGGTAGTAGCCTTTGAAAGCTTTGCAGATAATGTTGAAGTGGGTGGTATCCTCCAACCCTTCAAGGCAGAAATGAAGGAGTAATATAGGGGGCAATTGGATTGTGGCGTTCGTGGCAAGCTGGAATGTCCCCTTGACAGACAGGAAGGTGGGGAGGATGGGGTGACCGTCACAAGTAAAGCCCTATTGTGCATACATCAGTTATCAATCCCAAGTAGCCCAAGCTTCACCAAAGAAACACTGACAAAGTATTGGATCTTCTTTCCAGACCATTGATCCTGCAACCAGTGGCATGAGACACAGGTGAAAGAGACATCTGGAGCATGGACTTTCTTGTGTGCATCTTGGGGGACTTCAATACAGCGTGTGCAAATGGCCCGCCCACATCCTGGCTGATCGCAATCGTACAGGTTTCCCCTGTCCTGACAGAGGAAGCAAAACTGGGGAGATGTTATTCCACCGAGCTGAATCAAGAGATGCCACTTACCAGGCTCTCTGAGTGCTTTCTGAATGCGCCTGCATTTGGGTTCCGATGCAGGCGCTTCCGTGTCCGAGTCACTGAGGTGACGGCATTTGGCGGTGCTGCCTGTTTCTTCTTTGCTATTTGCTTGGTACGAACCATGGGCATCGATGAGAGTGTAATGAGGTAGATGTGTGGTAAGAAAGATGGTATGGTGAGTGAGTGAGGTCGAGGAGGAATACCGTTCAGTGGTCGTTGCCACTGGCAAATTCATGGCCGCTACAAGCTACGAACAATTGAACTCAGATAAGCAAAAGACAACATCAGGAAATTGGTGGGGAGCTGATATAGCCAGATAGATCTTACAAACATATATCAACTTGAT
>QGOI01006651.1:0-27166 GCA_003313885.1 Boletus sp. MG55
CACTCGAGACACAAAAGAGAAGCAGCAAAGCACTGTCAGATAGACAATCGTAATGTCTCGACATGGAAGTTAAGACAGGGATAACTGAACAAATAATAGTCTCATCCTTGTGAATCCGGAGGGGATATAGGGAAATTCATTGAATGATGCTGCGGGCTCACCTGTAGGAACAAGGATCATTGGCGGTGCTGAGTCTTCCATCAGAAATGAAAAAAAGTTTGTAGTACACACCAAGCCGCATTAGGGCAGGCCTGTGAGTTCGCGTTCATCCGATCCTAGGGTCCGGACCGCCTGCGGCGCAGTCGGTCGGCGGCAAATCGACAGCCATTTCAAACGGGTACGCCCGGTCGTTGCCGCCGATCAGCAACGACACGCTAGTCTCTCAAAACCAGACCCGCTATCATATGAGCATAAGACAGTCGTTCTCAACGAGGCGCTTCACCGCTGTCAGGCTAGACCCGCCCAACTCAGCTCGGTCGATACAATAAAAAGTCGTATAATAAAACTTACTACAGTCAGTGCGGTTCAACATGATAGGTACAAACAACGCGCACTCATCATACATACAAAAAGGCACGAACAAGGTGGGTAAAAGATCACTCCTGCGGAAATCGATCATCTTGGAGCACGTCGTACGCGCGTGGCGTCAACTACGCCAACCTCTACGCCCTCTCCACGTCGTCTCTAAGCTCTTTCTTTGCCTTTTCATCAGCACCACTGCTTTTCTCACTGTCCGACTCGGGAAGGTACAACTCCTCCGGAGTAGGATTCTGGAACAACACAAACTTCTTGATCCCGTATGGGATCTGACGAAGTCCGTATGCAGCATGGACGCCCAGAGGCACCGCGAAGACTTGGTCCAGTTCTTCGAGCGTCTTGCCCTTGGTCTCCCGAACGAACAAGAGGATGAGGAACCAGAGGATACAACACCAGGCAGCATACCACCCAAAGGCACCCTGTGGTTTGAAGGCAAGGACGAGTGATGGCCATGTAATGGAGAGCACGAAGTTCCAGAACCAGGTCGTCGCAGTGGCAAACGACATGCCGATGTCACGAATATAGAGCGGGAATGCTTCGGCAGAGTAGGTAAACGGAACAGGGCCTTCTCCTGGTGAATAAAAGATCGCAAAGAGGTCTGACAGGGAAATGTTAAGAGAGAACAAACGGCATCAAACGCGAGTAACACTTACATATCCCGATAGAGACTCCGGCAATACGGCCCTGCTCGGACCCATTCCAGAAGGAGAAACCTGTGATAAGCAAACAGATCGCCATGCATGGAAATGTGAATAGCAAGAGGTTGCGACGACCATAGGTATCAATCTGCATTTCATCGTCTTAGTGGAGCTGAGCGGATGAAAAGCATCATGCATACTCACGGTAAACACGGCGGGGAGTGCGAATAGCCAATTCAGCGCACCAAAACCCAGGGACGACGCCAGTGCAGCAACTTGGCTGAAACCAGACGAAAGGAAGATGTTGGAAGAGTAGTAGGCTATTATCATCCGTCAAGCGCGAAAACACCTTGGCAAATAAAGATACTCGCCAATGACGTTGACACCACAGAATTGCTGACCAAACATGACGACCCAACTCGCGAGCGCTGCATTCCGATTCCGCGGGACGGTAAACATTTCCACGACACGGTTCCTACCCTTCTTCATCTCGTTCTCGGCTTCAAGCAGGACGTGAATGTAGTAGAGGTCTCTTGCAGCCTGCACCCGGGAGAAACGGAGGCGGCATAGTTCGTTAAAGGCATCCTCATAGCGACCCTTGCTGATCAACCAACGAGGCGATTCTGGTGCAAACAGGACTTGAAGACAAACAATCAAGCCTGGGATACCCGCCGATCCAAGCATCAACCGCCAGTTCAGGCCCTTGACGCCAGGCGTGTCGGGGATGAAATAAAACACGAGATCGATGAGGTCACCGAGGCAGATACCAAATGCAGTCCACATCTGCCACATCATGACAAGGGCTCCACGGATTGGAGCCGGTGAACATTCCGCAGCGTACACAGGAACGGTGGCTGACTTGGGACCAATACCGAATCCAAGGAAAAACCGTGCGATGAAGAGATGCCACCATGTATTAGTGAGACCGGACCAGATGCATGTAAGAAAGGATATCAAGCAAGTGATGAAAATGGTTTTCTTGCGGCCGAGCCATTGATTGAGGGGGTCAGTCAACCAACAGGAAATGGTTGCGCAGCACCTGTGCACAAGTCTAGTTAAGGGCGGGCCAACGTGAGCAGACTGAGGACGTACAGATATGGAGCAGAGTTCACAACCCCAATTAGCCACCCGTCTCGTTCTGATCAATGACATGATATGACTAGATAGCAACAGAAATAAAACTGGGGTACTCACTGCTGTTTGGGTCGCCAATTCCAAATTGTTTCGGGTATATAATCTGAGCGCCATTAATCACAGCCTCGTCCATACCTTGTACGGCAGCGGCGAGTGAGGACATGACGACCATCTGGGGTGGGGAGATTACAACAATAACATGCGAAAAAATAGCGTGCCACTGACGTAGTAGAGCATTCCTGTCTGTTTCCACCTGTGGTTCACCTCGTCACTCAGGATCTGCCTGTCTTCCTCGGTGAAGACGTTCATGCGGTTGTACGCTGGCGATAACGTGTGGGTCTAATGCAAAAGAACGCGGGTTTGTGGAACGTACCCTCCGGATCCTGTGCGAGAAGAGCACCCTTTTGCAATTCGGAAATAATGTGTGTCAGTCCGCGCTCTTTTGCAAAGACTTCGACATCGGACATGAGCTGCTCGTGAGGGATGCCCCGCAGCGGGTTCGTCAACTTGGCATCCGCATTGCTATATGGCGTCGGGGTCAGCGGGGAGCGAAGAAAAAAAAAACAGGTGAGACACTCACGCGATAAGCCTGGTTTGGGCATCAAGCTTTGGATGATGGTGTCCGTGGGGATGCTCACCGTGAGCTATCCGTGGATCCTGTTTAATCTCCGGTGCGCCTGACATCGTCTGGATGGACAAACGGGCAGCACAACAATGGGGAGAGGTGGATGATAGCGTCGAACAAGCGGGCGTATTGAGCGGGACAAACATGAGACGCTTAAATACCATCGGGCCAACCGAATCAGGGAGGGACTAGCCGCTAGTAGCCATGCTGTGATACCGTCATCTTCCTGTTTCAATTCAGTTATTTTAGCTGAGCGCGTGGGGTCGCGAATCCAAGACGATTAGTGATTGCGCCGGCTATTTGACTGCTGGCCAGCTCATTACTGTGGGGAGTTTTTCCCAAGCAGAATCTTATCATATGTGCCGTCTCCACCGCTTGGTTTTTAGCAGGCCCTTCTGATGGAAACTGTGGGGAACTTATCGTGGTGACTCCGAAACCGTGGCTTTATTTGGCATTTGTCCTTCAAGCCTGCCGGGGTAGCCAAACATATTCAAGTTCTAATAGATGTACATATTCAGTGTCGAATGTCATGCCAGTGTCACTAGCGCCTGGAATGGTGACCAGACTAGACACGAAGCAAGCTTACTGGAGTAGTGAAACCCGGAATTTCTGGCGAATCCCTCCGACATCAATCACGGCGATGTTTCGCACTGTCGGATCCGTCACATCTGCCAAGGCCGGTGACCAGGTCGTTTGAGGAGCTCTTTGAACTTCGTGCCAGTGCTGCGAGAACTTACAGAATGACACCGCATTATAACGAATGGGTTAAACCACCTACCCTCGCCGGTTCATCGCTGATCACAAAATGCATGCCATCTCATTCATAACGGCTGTGCACCGGAAACGGGGGAACAACCCCTAACACCGCCTACGCGGATACTGTACAAGCACATGGGACTTCGATAAACGTATAACCCCAGATCGCAACCCTCGAAACGCTGTCCTTTTGTCCTAATTCCGCCGGCACCTCTCAGCGACCATCGGGCGTGCTTCGAGGTATAGGCAGATGCACTGCTTCAGTCAGTGCTTTGACTGCTGCTGGCCCATGAGGTGGGTACCTCAGCTGCAAGAACGGCTCCGCTCTGAAAGGGAGAGAGAAACAAATTCAGTAACCCCCCCAAAAAGACTCAGGAACAAAGAAGCGTTCGCACTCTTTCGGCATATCGATGGAACTTCTCAGCTGTGTGAAAGTGTCGTAGGTGTACTTCATAAACTGGTTTCCATCTGAATCGGGGTTAGCTCCGCAGCAGAGCGAGCTAGATCGTATGCCTACATCCCGACTCGCCAACGCCGGCGAAAGGCAGTTCATCCACTGCAATAGACAGCATCAGAATGAAGCCGCGGATGCGGCGGCGGGACGATGAGGTATATCAGAAGAGTGGAGCAGTCGTGCAACCATGACGTCATGCCGTGTCAGGAACAAAAATTAAAGGGCGGGTCATGCGACGTACCGGCTAGATGTTGGAACGTATCGTTAAAGACAATTCCACCGCTTTGGGTTTCGTCGATGACTATAGAACAGCGCTTGAAACGAAACACGCAAACAAGGAATAAGAGTAACATACGTCTCTGCTTGAAAATAGGGTCTTCGGTGAAAGCGTACAACACGAGGGGGTGAGGGCTTTAAGCCAGTCAACATGATCCGGAACACAGAGCACGGGCTGACATACCGTGCGTTGACGAAGCCAAGTGCTTCCTTCAGGTCCTCGACAGGGATGATGGGCAGGATGGGGCCAAAGATCTCTCTGTGGACATTAGAACTTCAAGTGAGCCCCACGAGTCGCTAAGACAGCATAAATGCCCACTCTTCCAACAGGGCATCATCATCCTGAACGTCCGTAACCAGGGTGGGTTCGATCCGCTTCCTCGTGGCGTCCTTCCTCCCTTGCATGACATCGGTTACTTTCTTGCCCTTCGTACGATCGAGTAAAGAGCTCAGGCGGTTGAAATGCAATTCATTCACGATGCTTCCGTAGTGTGGAGCGTCGAGCGCGCCGTCTGGGAAGAATGATTTGTACGCCTTCTTGAAACCCTGGACGAGCTCGTCTTGTTTGATCCACGCCACGAGAATGTAATCCGGCGCGACGCAGATCTAATACGTTGAATCCCATCACATGACAACCCTCAAAAAATGATAGAAGACGCCAACATGGTGACTTACCTGTCCGGCGTTGTTACATTTTCCCCACAGAATTCGCTTAGCCGCCAAATCCATGTCATAAGCTGAATCCACAAGGACGGGACTCTTCCCACCGAGTTCGAGCGAGAGTGGAGTGAGATGTTTAGCAGCGGCAGAAGCGATAATTCGAGCAACCCGGCTATTCCCTGTATAGAAAATGTGGTCCCACTGAAGCTCGAGAAGCTTGGTTGTCTCCTGCACGGCACCGTTCACGACCCAGTACGCGGAAGGGTCAAGGTACTTGGGAACTAGGTCCGCGATGAGCTGGGAGAAGTGAGGTACGGCTTCTGAAGGTTTGATCACCGCGCAGCAGCCAGCTGCAATAGCCCCTATGAGGGGTTGAAAGGTGAGGACGCAAGGATAATTCCATGGTCTTCATTAATTGTGTCCACGAAAAAAAATGAAGAAAGAAAGAACAGTAACGCCATCAGTTGAGCCCAATCCTTTTCACATGACGAATCTCAAACGACGCACGAAATGATGAGCACGGCTCCCCTGGGTGCCTTGAATATGCTACATGGTGTTCAATCAGTTCCGCATGAGATCGCCAACGTCCCCAGAGGGTTGAACTGTCGTAGAGAAAAACTCACGTCGGTCCCCATCCCTTTTGCCTGTCCGACACTTCGGGATGCTCAGACGCCGCCCACGTATCCAATTGCTCGGCACTCTTGATCGCTCGTTCGACGACACTGCCGACTTCGGTCATGAGCACTTCCATTCTCGGTTTCGAGAGATCCTTGTTGAGCGCGTCACAGATCGCATCGGCTTCGTTCTGTGCCAATCGAGCGAGTTGGTAGAGTTGGTGTTTTCGCCATGCGAGTGGACGGGTGACGCCTGCCTTGAACGTCGCTCGAAGGGTCGTCCTGATCTGTGCGAGAAGTGTTGAGACTGCATCCCCAACGAGGGTAATTAAGTAGTTCGGTCGCACCTTTGGGATCTCTTCGATTGGGGTATGGGTGAAGGTCACCATCAGAGCTGGCTAGTAGTACTAGTAGCAGGATAATCTGATCGATCAAAGGGTGTACCTTCCGAGTCAATTCCGAGTCCTCCCGAGTCCCAGCTCAGCAAATTCAAATTGCATCCATAGAAGTCACATGTCACTAGTCGGTTCACTTGGCATTATCATGCACACGAATCGTATTGCAAAGTTGAACGAACTCCGAGTTCCGAGGCTTGTCTGTTATCCGAGTCACGTCTCCGAGGCTGACCCGCTGGTCGCCGACAAGATAAGTACTGCCGAGAGCATGAGGTCACGACAGAGTCCGACCGGGAACTTCATCCACATGCATAATCGTACTCGTACAACAGTGACGACGCAACGCTCACACCATCTCCTTTCCTTACACAGAGTATTGGTACAACATAAAAGCCATTCGATTCGCGCCACGGCCATCGATCTCATTCATTCTTCTTTCCCGACAGTCACCCAACTATCGTGTTTCGGTGCCCTGCAAAGAGCAGATCAATACCCCCTTTTAGCGCACATCCCCGGACAAAACACACGAACGTCGCACCTGCCATCATGCCCAGCACCCGAAATCCACGTCGCGTCGGCAATCACCAATTTCACGGTCTTGACTTCGAACCCGCGGAAATCCAAATCCAACCGGACCCATGAGGCGGCGTGATCATTGGCATCGACGTCAGTCGCGAACGACAGCGCGGTCTTGTGATCCTCGAGCAGGTTCGTCAAGTAAGCGTCTGCCACACGGATGTATGGAGAGATCATGAGTTGGACGAGTCCGTGACCGCCATAGGCTTCGTACAGTCTTAGAATGACGGTCTTGCTTGCACTCTTGGACTTAAACTCGTCGTCTTCGCCTCGCTTGATCGTTTCAAGGAAGACGTTAGGGGAACCTTTGAGCCAGAAGGGTGAACTGGAAACGATCGACGGATGCTGTTGGGAATTGGGAGGCACGGCTCTCACTGTGTATATGTGGACACATCAACTTCCCATCCAATTCCTAGCACTCTTGATAAACGCCTTTACTCACGATGAAGGGGAGAGTTAAAGATATAAGCGGCCCTTGGCACGTCGGACTCCAAAAAGGATCCGACGTGTGGCATTACTGCCCACGAAAATTCATGTTTTCCTATACATGGACGAGGAGACATGTGAGCTGTTCCCGCAAGCAATGCAGGTGCGAAACACCGCGCACCTTGGTCCTGCTCGGCATCGGGGGCCGTGGCTGCCCTCAAGAGAGACAGACGAAGGACGTTCCCTTCACATGCATACCCGTACTTCGACTCAGATAAGAATGCGACACCATATCCGTACTCGCTGAAATCAGCGAACTGTGAGAGATCATCAGAAATATCAACGTGCAAGCCAAAGTCAGTATCATACCTTGTGGCCACAAACTTCGAATTTGGCTGCGTCGAACGTGGTGTTCTTGTGTGTCGGTCGCTGAACCCACCCGAACTGAGATTCGTATGTGGCGACCGTATTGTTGATGTCAAGTGGTAACTCGACTATCATGGCAAATTATCGAGGACCAGAGAACATGTTAATCAAGCACTCACATTTCAGGATTTTGTGCCTTTCGTGCCAGTCTACCTCGGTGTCAAAGGTAAAGAGAGGCCGCGAACTCTCCTTCGTAGAGGCTACAAAACGGACATTATTCGCATGCCAAAATCTATACGACTGACTTACTTGAGAATGCATCCAAAGAAATCTGTTGGATATCAATCATTGGGATGGACAGCAAGGCAAAGCATGAAATACGAACAGTGACGCCAATCGTACTCTTTCCGTACTTCACTTCCGTTTGCACAGCGGCTCTGAGGGGTCCTTGAGCAATGACACGAACACCGGAGAACTCCAGGGGCGTCGGCTTTTCGAGATGGTGGATCTCGACATCTATCGAAAAAAGTAAAAAAAAATTAAATGAGAACATAAAAGAACTCAGAACGAACCCCATGCATCCCAGTAATTGGGTCGATCCTCGAAAATCACCAGTCCTCCGGTGCTGCCTTTTGGGATTAGTTCTCGTTGTAGCTTCACATCGTACAAGCTGGTGATGCGTCCCTGCGAAATCGTGAGCTGCAGACTTGGACTCTTCAGGATAAAGTGGTCTGAGCCGTTGGTGTATGCTGGAGACATGACCTGTCAGGCTGGGAAGTGACTGAGCTACAGCACACTTACCAGATACGGGGCCATGCTCAGTGGTCACAGCCGCTGGCTGAGCAAGTATCTCGTTTTCCTGGCTCTCGAGTAGTACATAACCATGTTTTCCGTCGACGGTCGTCTGTGCGGGCTTCGCGAGCAAGTTCTGACCAACTCCTGACAAAGGTATCTTGATGATATCACGACGAGCGAACGGTGTTGTATTGACCGCTACGAGGTTGAATGGCTGCGAAATCGGTACTTTCTCGGACAAAGGCACAGAGTCGGAGAGAAGGACGCCCAGAGCGTCTTCAAGAAGAACTTGACAATCCTTGCGTACTTCCGAGTACAGTTTTTCAGCATCATCGTATACCATTCCGCTGTCGAACAATCAGTTTAGCGCTCTTTCGCTCCCGTAGAGGCTTACATAGCGGATCCAGGAAGAACTGGGATCAAAAATCATTAGTTCACCCACAATCTATTTTCACGTCTTAAACACACCATCATGGACTGTAAGAAGTTATTAGTTGCAGAATAAAAGAAGTTAACTGTACAAACATTGATTCAGGAGCACTTTCTCCCAACAATCATCGATCGTCGCCTTCGGGTAAACATATGAGCTCAGTTCAGATTTGAGGAGCGTTGCAAGAGTTGCGAGGCGCTTGCGGAACTTTTCAATTCGGGATCGTGAGGTGAAGCGAAGTTTCCATACCTCAACGTCCCGCAACAAAATCTCGCTCTTCCTGTTCCCCTTTTTGATGGAACCTTGATAATTTAACAACATGATCCACAAGTCTCTCGGACTTAGTTGACATCCTCACTCACCATGAGAAGTATATGTGCCACGGTGGAACTGGGGAGACGGTAAGACAGCTTATGGCATCATGTATACGACACTATACCTCAAGATACAATTCTCCACGCCTAGCACCAATGAATAAAATGGTACAAAGGGAATATAAAAATACTCACCAGACTGGGAGCGTTTTTCCTTCCTTTGATTCTCGCTCTATGTCTTCGAAGAATTGCTCCACAGTGCTGCCCATGCTCACAGGCGGGAGTTCGCGATGATTGTTGTTTACTGCTCGGATTCGGCGAAGCTATCCAACTGTTAGAGGAGTGCAACTTATAACGCGCGAACGTACATTCTCAAGCATCTTTGGGAGGGCACCTCCACCGCCGTCACCATTTCCAAAGACAAGCAGGGCAGAGTCGTTCGATTCGAGATTCTGTTACGGTTGAGTAACAGATGTCACTGGTGATGTACAACCGACCTTGTGATTTGAAATACCCTTGTTCACATCACCCACGGTTGCTTGTGCTGTGTAGGTATCTACGAAGTGTTCAATAACTTCGACCATCCAGTGTGAGCATCAGACATCTCTTACCAACTGGGGTCATGTGACACAAGACTTGAGTGCCATCAATGCCCACCCAATTGAAGGTTGAGTGAGGAAAGGCATTTCTGCATACATGGCAGTTCGTTGTTGTTGATAAGTGTTAGTAAGCTAGATGACGTACATATTGTTCCTGGCGGCATGAACAATTATGAAGGGTTCGCTGGCAAGCTAACAGTACACTTACCACGAGAGCTTTTGTGTGAAGAAATACTTCATCCCCGAATCTCTGATCAACTGGGGGTACGCGGCAGTCAACCCAAATGAATCGGGCAACCAAGCTGTCTCGCATCGTTTACCGAATCGAGACTCGAAATACCGCTGGCCGTACACAAACTGTCGAACAAGGGCCTCACCAGATGGCATGTTTCCGTCATTTTCAACCCAGGCACCACCAATGATATGAAATTGCCCAGATGCGACCTTTTCTTGAATCCTCTTGAAGAGAGGCGGATATTGCTGTATTGTGCCCCAGGTTCAACCTCCTCATTTACGCAAGCTAAGGAAACGAATACCTGTTCCAACCACTTAAATTGTTGGCCTTGGGAGCAAGCAAATCTGTGTTCTGGGTAACGCTCCATAAGATCGATTTGGGTCGACCATGATCTCGCAGTCTTTTGCTGTGTAACTCGGTATGGCCATAGCCAAGCTGTATCCTGCGAGGCGCATTAGCAGATCTTTGACATAAGACTTTG
This sequence comes from Boletus sp. MG55, assembly GCA_003313885.1. Classification (NCBI taxonomy): domain Eukaryota; kingdom Fungi; phylum Basidiomycota; class Agaricomycetes; order Boletales; family Boletaceae; genus Boletus; species Boletus sp. MG55. Next base: position 10,312 of record QGOI01006651.1, read on the forward strand.
ATATCTCACGATGTGGCAATACGAGATGCCGACGACTTGAGCCTTTTCCGGGCCTTCTTGATAAATGTCCGCGCCTTTTGCTTGCCAACCCTTCCCAAAGACATCTTCTGCGATCTCGCGCATCTGTTTGATGTTCTCTGGGTCGCCTGTCTTGAAAGCGTTCATGATTGCATTGGCAGTCACTAACGCCTTGTTTTGCAGCGTGCTGTTACCTGGCAAATTGTCGACGATCTCTCTCAGCGTGCTGAAGTCCCACATGAGGTGCCCTGATAGCAAACGATCAACGAAATTCCAAAACCATCGTCCATGGACGTACATGCATCTTGGTTAGGAACCACTAGATCAGCGGATGCCAAGGTGAAGTATCTGTTCATCTGGGATCCACGAATGAATGCCATTCTAGGAATGAAACAAGTTATCTCACGTCCGGAGGCGCAATTGTATCCCCATTCCACGGCACTCCAAACATGCCATTGCAGCTAGATTCGATGACTACCTCATAGGTGCCCCGTTCAACAGCTGCACGAGGGATGATATGCTCCACTCGACGGTCACCACCACCGCCACCGGTGATCCCTAAAATGCACACTGAGTAGATCGTACGGCAGATTGACTTTCAAGACTAACCCTGCAAAGGCAAACCCTTTGGAGTGAATATCATGGCTTCACATCCAGGATCAAATTCGACTGCCAGTTGATCAGAACGACGACGTCAAGATTGCGGAACAATAGACGCACGCTGGACGCGTTCGTACTGCTTAAAGTCAGATGGAATTGTAACCTTGACCTTCCACCAATGATTTGTCTAAGAGAAGTGAGAATGGTGTCAGTCATTGTATGATGACTTAAAAAGCGATAGTGCTTTAAAACGGTCGTACCCCTTCTCGATGTGTCAGATGCAGATCACGACAATTCATATCACAAACTCACAAGACGGCCCAAAAGTGTCGTATTTCTTCGCAGGTTTAAATGTCTGTTGGATCGCTTCCTTGAACAGAGGTTTCGACTGCCCTGGGGCACTCCAGACTTGCAGGTCCACGTATTGGGGGCCATCAAGTCTACGTGTGTAGAGCACAGAGGAGAGGTTGACGTTTTCAAAATGACCGCCGATGAACGTGCCGAGCCGGTTTTGGGTCAAGCTCTTGATCCATTTCGCTCCCGATCCGTAGTTTAGTTCGGGATAATGGCCGCAACCGTGGCTGTGGGCCATTCTTGTATGATATTGAGGATAAACTAACGCTCTTGATCAGACTTGGCGACGACCAGCGCACTGGGGAGATGTGAGAGTGTGGGTTGAAACCTAAGTGATACGGCTGCCACGAGTCCACATGACCTTGTTGAACCTTTTTTTAGTACACTAGCTGACACATGATGATGGAATCACTAACTTCGGCGGAGGATATAGTACGTACGACGGTAGTGTCACCCTCCGAGAGAGTCGAGGAGGCTAATAGTACTACTACTAGTACCATGGCGACTCTAGCCTTAACTCAACAACTTTCCACGTGTGCCAACACCGTGAGACTTCGTGGAGCGATCGTTAAAGTTACGGGCAGGCATCATTTGGCAACTAAAGCCAACTTTACTGGCAAAGGTTCAAGCTCAAGGTTCAACTGGCAGCTCAAGTTACCATATACATAGAAGTGGGGGTTTGGTTGAACTATGACGCTGCCACTGATACTTGAAATCGTACTAGGTTGTTTGCGAAAATGTGCGCCCGCCGGGGGACGTGACTTTGAGTCGCTCAGGGCCGTCACGATTCGAACTTACAGTAAAAGCCGTGACTCATTTCAAATCGCTGCTACTAATACTCTGAGTGAGTCAGGTTCAGTGATGGTCAACTTATTTCTGACCTCTGAAGGCCCTTCCCGTTTTGTAGCTTGTTTTGAAACGGCCAAGTACTGTCACATAATGCGGCTTATCAGATGGCGCCCGACCTTTTTGAGTTCCGCCCCGGGTCCATACGGTGTAGGCAATGCACTGCATTGTGACATTGATCATTGCAACGTTCCGAATCATAGCAGAATTTCTGGGCCAGGCCGCAGTTCAACTGCCAGCCCCGCGGCTCCTTGTCTTAACCAAGCACGTCACCAATATAATTTGCTCTTCGAAAGGCATTCTAGGATCTCTCCGAAACATGAGCCTAGACCATCCTGTGACTGTTTTGCGGCGTCACTCGAGAAGCAAAGGTGTCAAGTTCATGACATAATTCTAGGATTCCCATGGTATCAAGGTTCATCGATATAGAACCATTCACTCATGCCCCTAAACCTTGAACTAACTTGGTGGCAACTTTGCGTCCATGTCTATGTTTGGGAGATCCGCGCCTACCACATTCATGATACAGGGACTCCCCTGGCTATGGATGAAATCCTCATGTCGCAACGGGGATAAACAAGTGGACCCACAGAAGTTCTGAGTATTAATGGCGTCCGGTTTCAAATATCTCAGCTCAGAACAACGCAACCCACATTGCTCCACATCCTGTCTATCTGCGCTAACAACTTGCATTCGACCTATATCTGCCCACGAACATGTCCATCATCTTGGAAGTCGACGATTCCGATGTCGACGTCGACTTGGCCTCTGTTAGACATGCGGAAGATTCGTTCATGATCCTGACCGACCGTGTGGATGAAACAAGTCCTTCGGATGGCTCTGTACCCGCGTCAGAGGACTCGCGGTCAGAGGACTCCGATTCGTCATATCTGAATATTGATCTCGGTGATGACATTGACGATGAGGAACTCGCCACCACCGAATCCATGGATCTCGACGAACAACAAGCGAACCAAGGACTGGAAGAAGTGAGTAGTGGCATGATTACAGTAATTCCGATATTACACCAATATTACACTCACACTTGATGTGTTTGTAGGTAGACGTCGAAGCCACAGAACAAATTCACTCCGAACAGGATTTTTGCTCCTCTATCCCTGGGATGTATCGCATCCTCGACTTGATCAGCGAACGTGGCACCAGCGGTCTAGGTATGATTGTGCATAACCTCCCGGCTTAGCTCTTACATCCGCAAAGTCGATAAGATCATCATTGCACAGGATTCTCTCAAGCATTTCCTCAACAACATTTCTCCCGGCGCTTACATGTCCTTGACAAAGGTCGACTTCAAGGCTCTCGACAAGTTCCAGGCCAGGCCCATTGGGATTTATGGGAGCAAAGAAGAGATTGTTCGTTTTTTAGTCTCCGTAGCTCTCGTTGACGAGACCGTGTGTGTTGCTATCCAGCTCGTGATCCAGTTGTTGTCACTGACATTTCGACAGTGCGACCAAGTTAATCGTTTCCCCGGAAAAAAGAACGGAAACGCCAACTCTCCGCTCGGGCCTATACATTTGCCGCGTTTCGGAGTCTGTCGACGCAGCGCAAAAGATGTATGTCATCTACTGGCCAGAAGAGTCGACGTGGGACGACGATGCTTCTCCACCTGTCCGCCGAAATCGTGTCACCTTCATGAGGTGAGGTCATCTTGGAATGGATCAACATTACGAACGCTCACCAGCACCCGAATACCCAGATTCCTCACGAAGATTTGTGATCAAGTTACAGCCCTGATCTCTGAAGACCATGCGAAGACCATGGTTTGGAGCAATTCGGTCAGCGATGACCGCGATGACCAACTTTCGGAATCTGACGAAGATGACACCAATCGATTATTCACCTTCGAGGTCGCGAAAACGAAGGAACAAGAGGAAGGCGTCTCTGTACGCCGAGGTTTCGAGGTACGTTGCCTTACCATCTTTCATTCGAATATCCACGAAATATCCGAGTTGTGTTCAGTGTGCTTCTGATGATATTGTCGTCACCGAACTGCATCCAGAGTGTAATATGGACCCCGAGTTCTTCAAGCCACGCCTGTTATCTGGCGAAACGAGACAGGGGTTTATGACAACGCGATATGTGCCTGTCAAGCGCTCTATCAAGACTCTCAACTCTTTCAAGCTTATCGCGTTTGTGCTACAAGATGCTCTGTATGCCTTTAAATTACGTCTCTTCTCACATTTGTCTGATTCGTTGATAGCCTTAAAGAGCATCTGCAAATATCAGAGACTATCAGTCCCAGATCGGTCAACCACCTTGTCCGACTTGGGCTTAGCAAGCGTTTCCCTGACGAGTGTAGTATCTGGACGAAGGAAGTTAATACCATTAGGTTGGCGTATCAGAAAGACATGGCCGCTCGGCAAAAGAAGGCTGAGGACGAGTTGAGCGCAGTCAGAACCCAGACAGAATCCAGCATCCGGTTCGCAGTTGTCAATGCTGTGTTTTCTCGTTATCCGTTCGTTGCCATTCCTCCCTCTGGCGCTTCGCTCACGCCCAGTCTTGTAGCACGCTTGATCGTGACCGATGCTTCGCCTCTGTCCCAGCTATCACTCCTGATGAAGAATCGAGACTGAATGGCGAGTCATCGTGTCGATGGTTCCATATTCGTATTGATGACTTTTCTTAGAATACTATTCCAATCTAACAACAATGCACCCGCGTATTGCGGAGAATTTCGCTGACGAACTTCACCGAGCCAATTGCAAAAATATCTTCGACGAAAGCTTCAGAAAATCAAAGGAAAAGATCCTTCTCGTCCTCTATTTATCCCGGAACCTCCTTAATACAACCGAGGCTCAGTTAACTACGCTCGTTCGGTCAGTTTTCAAGGACTATAAGCGGCAGCTGCAGTCCACCTTGGCCTCTACCCTCCACGCCATTGCGACGCCAGCGGACGAATCACCTAAGCCGACGCAGGCTGAGATACTAACAGCCGATAGGATGCTCAAGGAAGGTGGCAATGAACCTTCTCTCATTAATGATCCAGACTTCATCGCAGACCTCGAGGGTCTTTCGTCCACTATGCCTTTGTTACAAGAAGCAGCCCGGGCCGGGATGGACCAGGCCCAGAAGTACCTCGGGAGCGTTGTGGATAAGCTCTGCTGGAGTCTCATCCGTTCTGCTCGTCGCATACAGCTGGAAGATATCCAGGAGCAGCTGAAGCTCGAAGCGGATCGCCTCAGTGAACAGGACATTCGTGAGGTAGGACGTTCTCTGATCCAGAAGGTGAATTCTCTATCGGAGTCGTGTGATTCTCTGTAAGGCTTTTTTGAAATGATTGACAAAGACTCGTCAATTAATCAATGATCTCCAAGGAACACTCTGCGTCTCAGGACCGTCGTGCAATGCAAGAGCTTTAGTTATCACCGTGACAAGCGTACGTTCAAGCTCCATGACTCTGCTTTCCTTGGCTAACAGATAGTTATAGGTACACAGAACTTTGAGATCACTGGCTTGAGAGAGACGTTGAAAGAAGCTTCGCTGTTGTTTACCATTCATCTCATGCACCTGACGACACAAGATCAGCATGAGCTTCAACTCGATTCAACTAAGGTACCGAATCCGCGTTTCAAGGAATCATACTCCTTCCAGGTACCGGTGGGGTTTTCGGTCTCGTGAGATTGACTTTTTTTATCACTCTTATGTATGATGGCTAATGGACTTTCAGTCACTCGCAACTCCTCGAAGGTGACAGACTGCTCCTGGTGTTGGTTGACTGCAATGCCAACCTCCACCTTCACTTGGACCACCTAAATAACATCGAAAACTCTGTCGGACGCGAGCGCGGCAAGATGCTCCATCGAGATAAGATTGGGGACGAATTCTTGTTAGCGTTCGACGAATCTCAGGCTATGCTTGCTCTGATTTCCTGTGAGAAGGTATGCAATCCAGGAGTTTCGAATGCTGGGTTCAAATTGAAGACTCCTCAGTTGCAGTTGCACGTCTTCATGCATGATGATAGCCGAGGGTTTACCGCATCTGGCAGCGCTATCAACCTGAATCCGTGGTACGGTGAGGGGACGATGATCAAGAAAGCATGTTTCACATCGGGAAGCGAGGAACTTTTGCTGGTTGACTCTCAAGCCATTGCCCGTGTATTTTCACTCACTACTATGCAATTCCGGTGTGTACCTTGGGTGAATCAGATTCTCGCTGTGACCTTGACGAATTCTTAGGCCAGCTTCTTTGGACCTCCATCACATCCCGATTGACGTTCATTCTTCTCCAGATGGCTCATGCTTCTTGGTCGTTACTTCGGATGGCGATTCGACCAGTATAATCGCTTATCATTGGAGCACTTTTGGGTCCACCGATGGCATCTCACTCCCTATCGCTGATTGGGCAGGCGATAATAAATTGGTCATCAGTTCACTCGTCCGCAGGGGCGCTGTCTACTTCCTGAGGTTGGATTTATCGACTCACACTTGCAACTCTGTCGCGCTCGACATCACCCGAAAGATTACCGAGTTTATGTTTAGGGAGAAGGGCAACCGAGGCGCTCTGTCGAGAGATGCTCATCTTACGGCACACAACTGTGTCATCGATTGTCACGCTGATATATGGACACGCTTTCCAGTTCTCCCCGCGATCCAGCGCGCTACTATCTCCTCGAGCGATCGCTGCCATCGCTCGATTCTCTTCGTCACAGATCGGGATCATAATCGTTATCAGCCACACTTTACTGACATGATCGAGACGTTCGAAAGAGCATCGAAGAAGCCAACTGGAGATAACCTTAGCACGCTGCATGTCTCTGCGACGACGTTCGACACTTTCATAGCCGGATTTTCCCCCGATGCAGAGTGGCATAATACGTCGCTCTTTAGGGTTGGAGAATGGGTCGTCGACATTCTCTGCCTCATCCCTATTCATCTGGCACTCGCTAGAGATAATCGGTTCATTCCGTTAAAGGATGGCATATACTCTGTCGATGTCGAAAAGTCGCTGCTTGGTGCTGAGATCAATCGTATTGTGGATACGATATCATTTGGGTGGTACGAGTCCATATTCCAGTCTTACATGGCAGACAAGGTGCGAGCCTACTATGCGCACGACCCACCGCTATGTTAACGCTAGCCTTTTCGCAGCCTGTCCGGGTTGTGTCCTCTATGGGAGAGCAATCCGTTGGGAAGAGCTTCACCCTCAATCACCTTGTCGATACATCCTTTGCTGGATCAGCCATGCGCACCACCGAAGGCATTTGGATGTCTGTGACTCCAACTAAGGAAGCTTTGATTGTCGCACTCGATTTCGAAGGTATATCGGTAGTCAAGTTCGTTCTTGGCATTCCACGCTCATAACACGTTCGCAGGCGTCCACAGCATAGAGCGTTCAACACAGGAAGATACCCTTCTTGTTCTTTTTAATACTGCAATCTCGAATTTGGTAGGTTTATATTTATTGACAGGAAAAAAAACTGATTGACTCCGATTCCTCAGGTCCTTTTCCGCAACAACTTTGCCCTCAGTCGTGATATCACCGGGCTGTTCCAATCATTCCAGTCTAGCTCGGTGGTCCTGGACCCTGTCGCGAACCCTGCACTTTTTCAGTCCACCTTGGTGATCATCATCAAAGATGTCGTCGACTCAGATGCGGCGGAAATCGCACGAGAGTGAGCGATTTGAGAGATATGTTTCTCCCCATGCCCTGACGGATGTTCGTCTCAGGTTCTCGCTCAAGTTTCAGCAAATAGTGGAAGAAGAGCAAGATTCCAACTTCATATCCCGTCTGCATGGTGGCAAGCTCAACATTATCCCCTGGTAAGATTTCGCATCCATCTTTCAGAGAACAGCACGATTACACCTGTGTAACAGGCCAGTTATCGAGTCCAGGGAATTTTACAAATTGTTCCCGACTCTAAAGAGGTGTCTTGATCAACAAGATGTGACACACAAGGCAGCGGGAGAGTTCTTGCACTTGATGAAGACACTGATGGCAAAACTCAAGGTCAGACTCGTCGCTGCTGCTAGACCAGTATTTGCGTGATGCTAATGTTTTCTAGGCGAATGACTGGGGAGCGCTTTCTCGTGCGTCGCATTTTTCAGTTAGGTTTGGTTGCTGATTCTCTTTAGAAACCATGGCTTCGCATCGTGCACAGTTGTTGCTGACCCTCTTGCCTACTGCCCTAGCATTCGGTATGCAAGACGTGGAGCCCGAAATCGAGCTGCTAAAGGTATGGTCTGAATCCTTCTGTATAAATACACGGGACAACGATAGCATGTTTTCCAACATAGAACTTGGACACGGACATGCCGATAGACTGCCCAGATACCGACGCACGCTTCTTCGTCGAAGACGTTGAACATTCTCAGATAATCAGTCATGAAGAAGCATTAGGCGCGTTGCTCAAAGAATGGGATGAGTTCGATTCCCGCCAGCTTGTTCCCGATACTCAGTGGGCAGAGGAGCTCGCTCAGTACCTGGAAGACCTGGCGGAAATGCGCGTCAATCACGTACGAGCATGGGTCAAGTCCAACTTGACGCGTTTCCAGGCTGGTCACGCCAGCGTGATGGAGCTTCAGCGGGCGCTTGAAAGCGTTGTGATCGACTTGAAGAGTAGCGTGCAACTCTGTCGTGTGCAGTGCGCTTCTTGCCAACTGTTGTGCATTCGGAATCGATTCCATGAGGGCGCACACGACTGTAGGACGACGCATGCTTGCACACAGTCTTGCGAGTATTGTGCAGAAGCGGGTGAGCTTGAGGAAAAGAAATGCTCGATGACGTAAGTAACATCCGAATTTTGACCGAGGAAAAATGACCATTTTCTTCCTAGAGCTGGACATTCCGGAAAACACGTGTAAGCAAACTTTTCATTGAATCTGTTGTGGTGCGATTGTAATACATCACTGCCCACCCAGATGTTTGGTCGATACTCATTTGTGTGGTGCACCGTGCAAACTCCGGGGCAAAAATGGATGTCTCGAAGGATGTGCGAAAGTATGCCTATGTCTGAACTCCTGCTCTACTGTTACTTATGACTCCAAGGTCTCGGATCACGAAGATGATGACCACCAATGCGCAGCAGTTACACATGCCTGCGGCGAGGTAACTGTCACTTTTCACTTCCCGCGGTACTATATGCTATATCTCCCACCTCTAGCCGTGCGATCTATACTCTGTGACATTTGCGGACGGATCCGAATACAGATGCAAAGGAAGGTGCACGATCTCAGTGTAAGTGTGCTCATACAACCATAGCCAAGATCAAAGTTATTTATTCTTTGACCCCTCAGTGACGTTGAGCACGAAAGTCACCAGTGTGACGCACAGTACTGCCCCATACCTTGCCAGCTTTGCAAACGGCTCTGCTCAAGTCCTAACCACTTACACGCGCTGGAAGCAGACGCGATCCATCTCTGCGGGTGCGTGGTTCGGTGGTGTATTTTACAGCTGTGAAGCCAACGCTTTCCGTAGAAAACCACACGCTTGTTCTCAGCGATGCGACGTCGACGGTGTGTGTGAAATCGACACAGCCCCTGAATCGATTGAAGAAACGTTCAAAGGAATGCACGAATGCTTCCAGTACACGAAGGTATGTCTTTATTTCCCTCTACGCAATTTCAAAGACTAAACGCATCCGGTGCATGGGTCAGTATTCACAAGGTAAATTCTTGGATGTACATAATGAACGTCTCATTGACACTGGATGGTTAGTCGCGAAACGACTTAAATGTGTCAAGGTCATCCCTGCAGACCAGTTGCAGCATGAAGGTTCGCATACTCATAGTTTGGATCCAAACGTCATCCATTATTGTCGAGCAAGGTCAGTTGACTGCACATCTTGTGTCCTTCCACCTAACGTGCGAACAGATGTGCGAGTTGCCAATATTATTGCATACTTCGCTTGGGTATGGTTCGAAAGCTTATGCCTAGATCACGAAGGCTAACCGACTTATTCAAATAGGTCATTCCCAGCAAGAACACGAAACCCACCACGGTTCCATGTTGAACGTACGTTGGTCTGTTGATGGCCCGGACGAAGAGGGTCTCGAGGTCGAAGGACGACGGTTCTCGACGAACGACGAAGGCGCACCGATGATGTGCAACCTGGTGTGCAAAGCTCTCGGAAGACACATCCATATCGACTACTGCAGAGCCAAGACCCCAGCCGAGTGTAGAGGAAACCATGAGGTCCAGCATGTCGCGAAGAAGCTACAACCGGAACCAGACCGACCAAAGGACTTTTTGACGCACAACCTGTTCTGGAAGCGCAGTGGCAAGTCGATTTTTACGCGTCTACGCTTAATATCTCATTGTTGGCAGGGTTCAAGGATCCATATTCACGCGAAGAGCAAGCGAATTTTACTAAGTGGTGGGTCGAGTTACTTGATTTCATGGTTCTCATTCACGTCGTGCTTATTTTACCTCTATTCTTTCCAGTGACTCAATGTGCGCTGGTAGGTGCAACCTTCTGGTTGTCGTTGTCTTAGCGGTGACCATGTCGCAGGATCTGAGCATGCTGCTTCGGGAGGAAAGCCCGCCGTACCCTCGTACTGCATTCTTCCACTTTTCCATGCACCACTGAGTGCAGACAGCGCTCAACCAAAGCAAGGATATATTTCAGGGGATGGGCACCAGTTCACGTGTACGAACCCAGTGGCTCAACAGCAAGCTTTCCATGTGTATGTGCTCGTAACCAAGCAGTATCATAATACTAATTACCTGTCATTAGCATCTTTTTGATCGATAGGTAAGCGATATACCGTTCGGTTTGAATTTATTATTTTGACAAACTTGTACAGGTCACTGTCAATGAGCAAAAACGACAGAAAGCCCCTGGAAGGCTCCACAGTATGCGGGAAAATCACTGCGCATGGTATGGATAATAGGCTCGGGGCTGTCTATGCTGCCCTGCACCACTTCTGGACCGCTCGTCAAGCTGTCTCTGGTTTCCAGCGTGATGCAAACACCGTCATTCTACACTCTGAGGGTACGCAAACTGTATGTGTAAAAGACACCAAGAGGTCGCCGGATGAACTCCTCGATTTACTTCTCCTCAATGCCCCAAAAGGCGGCAACAAATTCAATCTGGCTTTCCAGTCTGTCGACATGGCCATAAAGAAGTGGTGTGACGACACGCGTCCACTCGTGATCATCTTCCTTTCTGGTACCATGGCCTCTATACCCGATACCATTGTGCAAAATCTCTTCCGCAAGACGGCAGAGAAATTGTGAGTGGTGTTTCAATTACATGTTGCAGTGTCATGCCCATATCACATGTAGGACGGGACTTTCATTGCACGCTGTCTTATTCGGTCCGAAAACGGCCTCAACGCGGATGAAGCGCATGATCACCCTCGCACTCGATGCACAGAACAAGATACCAGCCCTGATGTCGGCACCATCATCCTTCCATGAAGCGCTTGATAGCGTAGGTCGTTTCTCATGGTTTGTATCGGCCATGGTTCTCAGTCGCATTCCACAGGTTCAACTCTCACAGACCTTCCTTGGAATTGCGGAATCTTTGAGGAAGCCAAGTGGGGCATCGACGCGCCAGTTCATACATAGGAACCCAGTGACTGAACAACAAGCTTTCCATATGTATGTGCTCGTAACCAAACTCCTCCACAAAGTTAACCACTGGTCATCAGTGTCTTCTTGATCGATAGGTGAGCGCCATACTATTAGGTTTGAATTTAGCATTTTGACAAACCTGTTCAGGTCGATGTCAATGAAAAAGGACGACAGGAAGCCGCTGGAAGGCTCGGCAGTATGTGGGAAAATCTCTGCGTACAATATGAATAATCGACTTGGGGCTGTCTATGTTGCCCTGCACCACTTCTGGACCACCCGTCAAGCCACCCTCGATTCTCAGCGTGATGCAAACACCATCATTTTACACGCTCAGGGTACGCAGAACGTGTGCGAAAACGACACCAAGAGATCGCCGGATGAGCTCCTCGATTTACTTCTCCCAAATGCCCCCAAAGGTGGCAACAGTTTCGACATGGCTCTCAAGGCTGCCAATGAAGCTATATTGAAGTGGTGGGACAACACGCGTCCACCCGTAATCGTCTTCCTTTCTGATGGCATTGCCTCTGTATCTGATACTGTCGTGCAAAACCTCTTCCTCACGGCGGCACGGAAAGGGTGTGTGGTGTTCATTCACGCGCCCAATGTGAAGCTCACGTTACATGTAGAATGGGACTTTCTTTGCACGCTATCTTATTCGGTCCGAAAACGACCTCTACCCGGATGGAGCACATGATCACAGTCGCACGCAATGCGCAGGGTAAGATGCCAGGCCTGATAAGTGCACAGTCATCCTTCCATGAAGCGCTTGACACTGTAGGTCGTTTTTCATGGTTTGTATCAGTCATAGTTTTAATCCACATTCTACAGATTCAACTGTCGCAAACTTTCCTCGGAATCGCGGAATCTTTGAGGAAGCCAAGAGGGGCGTTGATGTAGTGAGCGATCAGTCGTCGCCTTGGAGAATAATACTATGACATATCCCCGCTTCGTGATATCTTGATATCTTTCACATGTATGTACCGCACGCAACATGCAAATTTCATCGCAGGTATTTTCGACCATCAGCCGCTTGATCATTTCGTCAGTTTTTGAGTCCTTCGGTAACCTTCTAATAGTCAGCCCATAGTTTCAGTCCACATTCTACAGATATCAGCCTACCTTCCGTGAAGGTGCAATTTTCATGGGGGTCCAGGGCGATGTCGCTTGATGCACTGAGCGATACGCTCATCGCGATGAAGAATATTGCGTAATTCTCTCCTTCGACGTGCATTTACATATTCCATTACAGATACCAGTACACCACATTTCCGTCCAAATTCCACCATAGTTTTGTCTTGCTTTCTCAGCGAAACTTACAACGGATACCGCGACAACTTTGTGTGATAAAGGTGATCCTTGTTGGCGAGAGAGTACAACTTGTCAAGTGCTGCAGCCGGTTCTGGCTTCGCAACAGTCTTCCAGTGTTCCTGTGACAGTGATACATCAGCTTTCGTGTTGTCTACCGGAATGATCGCGTCGCATCTCATCGACGTACCTCTACCGTCGACCATCCACCGATAAGAATATACTTGTTCTCATCCTCGCGCGTTTGCCCAAACACAATTGTCTTCCCACTCGCTTCCGAGATCTTGGACAATATATCGACCACGACCGCACGATTCTCAGGTGCTTTCAAGCTCAACATGAGCAGCTCCGTGACGGGCTTTTCGAGTGCAACCGTCGGGGCTGAAAATTGGACATGGTAGATGGCTGTTTTGCCGCCGAGGGACGGCTTCAGCGCCTCGCCGAGGGCTGTGTAAGACGGCGAGTCGATCAATGCCTTGTGTGCTTCATAGCTGTCCCAATCTACAGATAATGGTGGTGAGGTGAAGTTATGAAAGGCAGGAAGAGGATGCGACGCACTGACGAAAACATAACCCGTGCTTGCGTTCTCGATCTGTGTTCCGTAGTAAACTGGACTAGTATGTGATGTATTTCAGCTATCCGATCACTGATCGATTCACAAATCGAGAGGACCGTACTCACGCCTGCGCTCCATCTGCTTTCAAGACAAGATCGAAAGCTGGAATACCAAGGTCCGGATTGTTACGGTATCCATCGCTAGTATCAAAGATAAACACTTCAGTTGTGAGTGCCATGATGGGAGTCAATAGGCTGGCGAAGTGGGACTGCACCAGTGGGACTGCACTGTTTATATAGATACCATGACTGTTTCACACGAGACTAATATTCTTGTCACTGTCCCTCAATCAAGTCGACTCGGAATGCAGGCCAAGTTTGAGCTTCGAACTTCAAAGCTCCAACTTGACCGGTGCTCGGCACGGTGCAGGCTCCTTCACACCGTCGCATTGAGCGAGAGGCGATGATACGAGAGCATACAGTGAGAAAGGAAAATCCGAGTGGCTGTACCGCAATTCAAACTCTCATTCTCTGCAAATATTTGTAAATAAGCACAACTACAGGAACACACTCAAGAGTACTTGTAGTGTGCTTGATGTACTATGTCATCTCATTCAATTCAGGGAACACTCCGGCCTGCCACCAGCGTATACAAAACATGATCACCTCCGCCCATGAAGACAATTTACGACTAATATTTCGTCAACTTTGCATGATACCCGTTATCCCTGTCAGCGAGCGAGAACAACTTTTGGAGTCCCGCGGCAACATCTGGCTTCGCACCAGTCTCCAAGTGAGCCTACGATGGGTCAATCCCGCACGACCAAATCGGGGCTTTTGCATACCTCCACGCTAGGCCATCCACAAATGAGAATATACGCGTTCTCGTCCTCGTGTGTTTGTCCAAACACGAGGATCTTCTCGCTTGCCTCTGAAATCTTGGACAAGATATCGACTACAGCCGCACGGTTTTCCGGATTTTTAAGGGTAAAGAGGACGACCTCAGTCACGGGTTTATCCAATGCAACGGTTGGAGCTGAAAATTGGACGTGGTACACCTTGGGCGGGCCTGCTAGGGCTGGTACGAGACCTTGGGCGAGTGTTGCATAAAATAGGGCCTCCGTGACTTGCTTGTGGTGCTCATAACTGTCCCAATCTACAGAGTACGGATGTCAAGCATCACAGGACCTATCAACGTACGTTGAGGACCTACTGACGACGATGAAGCCGACGTTGGGATTCTCGGCCTCTAACCCGGAATAGAGTGGCCTATGCAAGATGTTAGGGCTTTCCTTGGGTGATCCACGCTGATGGGCAACACATACACCTTCACACCCTCTGCTTTCAACTGTTTGAAGGCGGGTACCAGAAGTTCTGGATTGGCCCGGAACAAGTCGCTGGTGTCGAAAATGGTGACTTCGGTCGTTGGCAGAGTCATCTGGGTCGATACGTTCGTGGGTACCGGAAAGTCTTTCGATGCATATCTACACCACTTTATATGTGATGAGGCGAAGATATTCTGATTCCAGGAGAAAGCTTACCTTCGCAATATCGCCGTTGATGGCAGCAACTTGTCGCCCAAGCGTTCAGCACCTGTCTAAAATGGAACGTCCGGGCCATCACCGGCGCAAGTTACATAATGTCAATGCTTACATGCGGCCGCAGCGTCTTTATCTGACGAGTCATATGTACCAATGATGCCACGACACGACGTCCAGAACAGGTCCGGGGTACCTCACAAAACTGCTTCCAAGGGTATCCGTAGGAACGAGACTACGACAATAACGTTCTGGCTGGCAGCTCAGCAACAGCTGAACGGTCACGCTCGAACGAGACCTGCCAGTAGTCACGACGTTGACTATGTTGTGGGATCAAAGAACACGTCGAGTCATCCAGAATCGATGAAAAGCATGCACCGGAATCGTTTCAGATCAGACTTAGACTTTGTTACTAACAAGTGATCGTGCTACGTGCTCATACCAAGGGGCTAGTCGCGCTGTCCTCGCGACCTTTCAGGCTTCCCGCCGCCTTGACTTCTTCCGTCTCTCCAACAACGCTCTCCTCACCGCCACCTCCCTGATAGACAGCCCGCTCTCCATTGACTGCACGGACGACGCTGTGGATGGTGCACGCGGAGGTGGTCTAGGCCGCTTCCGCCTAGTAGTGACGCCTTTCTTGCGACTGAGCATGCTCGAGGTCGCGGTGGAAGACTGTGAGGGTACAGCTCCGAGGCTCATCGTACTGCGTCCGGACTGCACCGTGCTGTTTCTCGACATGCCGTACGTAAAACTTGCCGTTTCCCCATAGCTGTCCGTATGTATATTCTTGCCAGATCGCAACGTGGCGTCGTTCGAACCTATGACGTCGTTCTCGGAGTGCACTGGCGTGCGGGTGCGGGTAGTCACGGAGCCTGATCGAAGGCTCGATACCAATGTAAGCTGCGATGGCGTGATCGAAAGCGAGCCAGAACTGGAACCGAGTACCGGCCTAGGCAGAGGCAGATGCATACGTTCTAGGTCCAATTGAGACTCCCGCCTCGCCCCCAAAGCCGACCAACTAGACGGAATCGGCTCCCCATAGCCGTACTTGCGCAAGTTAGCGCGGGCGGCTGCTGAATCTGTCGAATATACACTGCCAGTGTCGGTCCTGAGGGATTCAAGATGTCGTCGATGTGGGCTTGCATTGAGGTCGTGGTTGAGATGAGACACCCTTGGAGGAAGGGAATCGACTCTTCCTACGATGTCCTCGCTGATATGAGGTACCTCCGATTTGTTTGTCCTCGTTGAGGAGCTGCCAGGACCTGGATGGGTCGAGTCCTGAGGCATATCTCGGGTAGCGATAGATTTGTCTGGTGGTGTCAGTTGATATTTGGTTTCCGTCACTTGGGGTCGAGCAACGAGGGTGTCTTGGAGAAAGGGACTGGTGGGAGAGACAGGTGAGCGTCGAGACGCACCCCGCTGAGGTGCAGGGGTGAACCTAGAACCACTTCCGATATCCGTTGCACGAGGTTCAGGATCTGAGGGTCGATTGCTCGTCATGGCGTCCACAGCCTGCCAAAAGGATGACTTGAGGGTATTCGTCCAGCCTAGCGGGTCAGGCGGAGGGTTCGCTAGAGCCTTTTTGTCTTCTTCCTGACTGATGGAAACTGGTGTCTGCCGCATCGTACCACCTGGTCCCTCATCCAACGTCGGATACAAATACCCGCCGTACCTTGCGTTTTTGTATGTCTGGACAGTCGTTTGAGGAATGCGCCGCCGCGTGGGTCGGAGAGCCGCGACGGTGTCCGTTCTCCTACCCCATGAGACCGTTGCAGGACCAGGTGGCTCCAAAGGGGCATCGCCTTCCTGGACACCTCGGTCGGTTTGATCAAGATGGGTGCTCTGCACTGTGTTCTCTCCAACCGAAGCTACGTCAGGTCCACCGGTGTTCGCAGCGGGTGGCAGCCTAGCACTGTTCTGCAAGCGTGGTATGTTCATCCCACCCTCGTCCCCGCTGGTTACATCTCCCGGAACTCTGTTCGCAACACGGAGTCTCCCAAGCGTACGCGTGCTCTCTTGGACCGATAGCCCTGTCTGTGAGCGGTCCGTACCGGGGCGTGAGTAGAGGTTGATCATCTGTGACGAAGGCACGTTCTGATGGGGGTTTG
>QGOI01006679.1:0-21417 GCA_003313885.1 Boletus sp. MG55
GCCTACCCTGTCATTTCTCCCGAGGAGCTGCCTAAATTTGACGCCTTCCTCTTCGGTATTCCTACTCGTTACGGTAACTTCCCTGCGCAATGGAAGGTGGGTCGTCGATTCAGTCAGAGAAGCCGCATCGCGGTGTCGTTGCATAGAGATCTGACATCGCATCGTTCCCCTCGACAGGTCTTTTGGGACGCGACTGGCGGGCTCTGGGCCCAAGGTGCCTTGGTAGGCAAATTCGCCGGCGTGTTCGTCACCACGGGTACGCCAGGCGGTGGACAAGAAGCGACCGTCATCAACTCGATCTCGACGCTTGTGCACCACGGTATCACTTTCGTCCCCCTTGGTTACGGCCGTACGTTTGGCCAACTCGCCAACTTGGACGAGGTTCACGGTGGTGAGTCTCGTGTCCTTGGATATCTGCAGTTTCGATTTGCTGATGGTTTTGTGCGTCGTGTGCTCGATCAGGATCACCCTGGGGTGCCGGTTCATTCGCGGGCGCGGATGGGAGCCGCCAACCGAGTGCGCTCGAACTCGATATCGCCAAGCAGCAGGGTCTCGGGTTCTGGGGCACCGTCTCTAACCACAAGTTCTGAGTACTGACACTGATCATGTAGCATATGTAGCATGCATTTCTAAGTAGCAACATCAACGGTATGCGAAAAAACTAGGGCATGCATGAGTGGAGTGTGAATAGCACGTCGATGGATGGCTGGGCAGATCGACACAGAACTAAGAAGCGTGGCAGCGTGGCGGCAGGGAGCTTTAGGAATTAGGCAGCCTTGAGTCTTATGGAACTTCAAATCTGAGTGCATCCTTAACCTTGCTAGTTCAGGGCCGTTCATCTTGGAAAAGACCGACAAGATATGTATAAGAGTAGTTGTGACCTATCCACTAGTATCAAAACGGGGTGTCGTTTTCCGATGATATATGTCGGTAACAATATATTTTCGTGATGGCGTAGAAGACGGCACGTTCAATAAGAAGAACCCACTTAATCTTTAGAACTATTTATCGCATGCAGTCACATTAGCGCTTTGAAAGCTTGAACATTGCCAATGAACAATCTCGCAATCCCGTGCGTCGTTTTGCAAGGGCATCTGAAGAACTGATTTCTCTGCCAACCCTCAATGTTTCAATTCTGCTGACAACCCAACCTCAGAATCTGGTCTACGGGCTTCAGATGGCGACCCGCTTGAAATCGACCGAAATACCGACTTTATGAGCCACTCACGCACATCAGCGAGCAATCACGTTCTCGTTACACGTTCCACTGTACACGACGAATTAGCTACAACAGATCGATACAAGTAGTTTTTTTGTTGCGTCTTGAGGGTCCAATGGTGGATCGATTAGAATTTACACTTGGAGACGACCTGCCAGAATCCGGAGCCTTGAATCCTGGCGAGGTCGAGTTCAAGACCAGTTGGCTGGCGAGTGCCATCGATGCCAGCAAAGGTCCCCGCTCCCCAAGGCGAACCTATCATGACCCTTAGACCCCTAAGTTCGCGGGCTGAAATATAGCAGACGTACCGCCGCGGACCTCGTCCACGTTAGCTAGGAGATCAAAGGTGCGGCTGTAGCCAAGGGGGACAAAGAGGATACCATGGTGGGCGAGAGTTGAGAGGGAACTGATGACGGTTGCCTCCTGACCACCGCCCGGCGTTCCTGTGGAGACAAACACACCAGCAAACTTACCCGCCAATGCACCTTCTGTCCAGAGCCTACCGGTCGCGTCCCAAAACGCCTTTGAGAAAACGCGATAAAATCAGCTCTCACGGAAGCGACAAGACGAACGAGGGGACGGATCAAAGATACCAACCTTCCATTGAGCAGGGAAATTACCATAACGAGTAGGGATACCGAACAGGTACCCATCGAAAGAGGGGAGCTGAGTGGGCGTCATGATGGGGTAGTCTGGTTTAGGGGGTGCGTGCATTTTTGCTAGCACATCGTCCGAGAGAGTCTCTGCAATCCTAGTCGGAGGACTGAATCGACGGTCGACGAGCGGAGATGTAATAAGATATACTGGTAAATGGTAGCAGAGCCTTTAGCCTCCACGATGCCTTGTTTGACAGATTCCGCGACTGGGGAATTGTGATACGGTCAGGGGTAAGCGGCATGAAGACGAGGTAGGAACCTCACGCTTGGCAATATGACCGTGCATCGAATAGATGACGATGGCGATTTTTGGGGAAGACATGTGCGAGCAAGTAATACTGAATCGACTGAGAGGAGGGTGGTTTGGTGGAGAGATGTCTGGGATTGGACTGGTACTGTTTGTAATTTTCCGCTGAAATTGCAATCGCAGTCGCTGTGCTTAGAAAGTGGAGTCTTTAGGGGACGGTTTCGTCAGGGATATGTCATCAGGCCTTGCAATCATTGAACGAGTACGACTTGTATCGCATCCGACGGTGGTCCGACTTCAGCAAAAGCCCATAGGCGTTATTGTCACCTTGACACTCAACCTGAACTGACCAACACTGAAATATTGGCGGGTGTGATGGCCGCTCCTGCATAAAGACTAGCAGAAAGGATATACGTGTCTTCAGGCGGCCACTTCTACGAGTATTTTCGCTGTCGAATAGCAGGACGCGTCGGCCACCGGGGCATTTTCGCGATGTCTTCTTTCGTCTTGGCCGCCATGCACAGAGGTTAAATTAGCCTCCTAGTACCTCCGCTCTCAGGTTAGACAATGGACTATTGTGAACGCCATCCTTCAATCTCGAGAATTTTGAGATCTCTTTTGGAAATGCTGAATCATCATTTAATCTACTGACTAACTCAGGATATTATATGGGTTCTCATCGTACCAGATACTAGCGCCCAAGCGAAGAATATCTTTACATAAACATACCTGAAATTCTGGAAACCATTGCCCTTCGGCACCACGTTGGAAAACAACCGTACAGTCGCAATAACTGGCTACGAGAACGGCCTTCGGTACTCGTCTTGAGGTCGACGTTCCGAATCAGTATTAATAGATCTTCTGGGATGCCATGGATTCCAGGCCCTTCCCTGGACGAGACAGAGGAGGCCGCAGGCTTTGCGTGGTTTGGAGATATTTCGATAGTAGGTCCACCCGACCTGCCGGTCCTTCAAGCCGTCCCCATGAGAAAGTTGCCAGTGGGTTTAACTTTGGGCACCTAGGCACAACCTTTCTTTTTTTCCCCATTTCCTGAGTTCTTCTCACGGCTATTTTCCGCCGTCTACGGATTGGTTCTTCTTATCGACTCTCGATTTGGACGTTGCTTGCCCAGGCCTGAACGTTAAACCTTGTGGTCCGGGTGCTCCATGCATGAGAAATGCAATCCCAACCCAGGCAAGAATTGGTCATTTGCCGGTGCGGTCTTTCTAGGATCTAGTAAATGCTCTTCGCTCATACTACTACTGCATAAAAGCAGATCATGTGGTTGATGGCAAGCGTTCACAGGCCGTGCCAATGCCAGCAGTATAAGCCGTCCCACGCCTGATACATGCTCTTTAACCTATTTCACCAGTAATCGGCCACTCATATCCTCACACACACCTTGTGTGTATATCTTTTTTTATTATCCTCGTAATGTGTTTCCCTGGCAAACGGCAGAAAGACAACTTCGCCGACCCAAAGCCGGAGCAAAAGGATACAAAAGCTGGCCTCGTTCCTTCTACACTTTCACCAGCGCCTCCACCTCCCTCAGAGCCTACCGCTTCTAAATCTCCAGAAACCACCATGTCCGGTCCTCGTGTTGCTATCGTTGTCTACTCCCTCTACGGGCATATCAACAAACGTATGTCTCTTGGATAAATCTTTCTCTCGTTCATCTTAAGAACAAATCCTTTCCCCGCAGTCGCTGAGGCCGTCAAGACTGGTGTCAGCAGCGCCGGCGGTAGCGCTACAATCTACCAGTAAGCGTCATTGCGTTCACTTCTACGTGTCTTGTTAACTAACATCCCGTAAAGAATCCAAGAGACCCTTTCTGAGGACATTTTGAAGCTCGTCAGGGCCCCCCCGCGCCCAGACTACCCCATCCTTCTCCCCGATGACCTCGTCAATTTTGACGCCTTCCTTTTCGGTGTTCCCACTCGCTATGGTAACTTCCCCGTGCAGTGGAAGGTATGTCCTCCGCAGACTATATGACGTTGTGTCTCATCGGATCTATTAGGCTTTCTGGGATGCAACAGGCCCACTCTACAGCAAGTCTGCTCTTGCTGGCAAGATGTGCGGTGTCTTTGTCTCCACCGGTAGCCAGGGTGGGGGGCAGGAAGTCACCATCTCCAACACCCTTTCTACCTTTGTCCACCATGGACTGATCTATGTCCCTCTCGGGTACAAACACGCCTTTCCTCAACTGTCTGACATGACACAGATTCACGGTGGTGCGTTAAAATTTTATTTCATCCGGGCCTGAATTGAATTTCCGGAATCTTTTTTTCTATTCGCGTCCCAGGCTCTTCTTGGGGTGCGGGAACGTTTGCAGGCACGGATGGCTCCCGCCAACCTTCTCCGCTCGAATTAGAAATTGCAACTATCCAGGGTAAAAGCTTCTGGGAGATCGTCGCCCAGTATCATGGTTCCCCCAAGTAGATTCTCCCTCCTCTCCCTTGTTGCACGCACTCGCCGGCTTGGTGGTCGTCTGCGTGTGTCCGTCGTGTGTAGAGCATCTTGTGTATACCATCTCCGAGGCGCGATGATCGCGTCTGGAAACAATATTAATGTGAGATACCATCTCTTTTGCCAGCAGACACACGATGGGATGTGGCGACGACACGCTCACTAATCAGATGACTGACCGAGTCCCTGGAGGTGCACGCCAAACCTCAGTTTTTTTCTCATGCACCATCCTCGCCGGAGGCCGACAGATAATATCCTCGGCAGTTGGCTGGGCCAAGTCAACGGCGGCCTTTTCGCCAAACATGCCCGCAAGGTGGGATGACGAACGGTTGATCGAAATATATTCTTATGTCCATGACCGTCTGGGATCACTCCTGGATGCGAACGCGTTAGCGATCAAGCTTACGTGCGAGTGAGCGGATGCAGCGGTCGTCGTGTGTGTTGCCTGTGAACGTTACGTTCCGCTCCGTGGGGATGTTGAGCTTGCTCCGTCAGTAGACTCTCAAACGATGGATTTAGCAGTGAGACACACGATTCAATGCGAGTGATAACCACAGCTATGTATACGAGTGCTCGAATTACAAGACGGTCGGCAGGGAGAACATGCATGCCATACTATGGAATTGGAAAGCCAACTATACTAGTATCAGCTTGGGCGGATTGGGTATCATACTCCTATCATACTCTGCCGAGCCGGAATACTGCAGACGTGGATTTCCGTCGGATATACATGTTTTCCTGGTTCCGAAGTCGCCCTCGCGTGTCGGACTCTGGACCAAGTCGTGCACGGTCGGCCCACCGTGACGGCGAGCGCTCACGATGCGAAACACCTCGTCTCGCTAAGTCGCTAATGCCTCACAGCCATGACGTACCAAGTCGACGCTCGCACATCAGTTGGACTTCCAGCGCCTTGCATTTGGAGTTACTTAAGTTCCATCGATGCCTTTTGGCACTGTGCCCGTATCCTCGAATGGAGTCGTATGACGCGCCCAAGACCAATGCATTTTCCCATCCAATCGCCGTACAGACGCTCAAAGCAAAGGCTGACTCACCATATCCCGACTGATGACCAAGATTTGAAATGCTCGCATTAGTCCCGCCCAATATTGGTGTGGCCTCCGTCGTCGTCATGACAGAAGACCATGGCATTATTAGCTTCGGGCAAAATGAACGGCCGTGCATTCACGAATCCTTCTGCACGACGGAACGATGTGACAATTTGAGAAAACGGCCTCCGGCGGTGGATTCTTTTATTATTTAATTTGACCTTTAAGTTGTCACGGTCCAGACACAAACGATCTTCTTTATTTATAAAAAAGGCATAGGCATCGGATTGGTCAGAGTGTATCATTGTGCGCGCTGAGCGCGCGAGCGTGCTTGGAGGACCGATGGCGGACATAGAAACGCGGGCGAAACCTTGACCATCACTTATCGCAGACCAAGTGGATCGCAAGAGTGAACCTAGAATTTTCGACAGCACCCACTACACTAAGGGAAAACAACGTCGTCGGCCCATCCGAGACCCGGTCCCAACCGGTCCCCCGAGTCGTCGTCCATGGCACCCCAGGACGCTTCTTCCTTGCCTTTGACAGCCTGGAGGTGGTGGATCAGTATTGGGATGTTGCAACGTTGCCCGACGATCAAAATAGAAGTGAATGAGAAATGTTGTGAAATTTGTGAAAGGTCACATCGGGCGGTTGGAAGCGTGTGGAAGCAATACGCCATAAAACTCGGAACCGACACATCACAACGATATGCGTACCTTAGTCAAATATTCCTTGCTCCTCGCCATCTCCCTTTCTAGACTGGCTAGTAATGTGGCTTGTTCCTGAGCTTGTGCAAGGACTTTGTCCACGTCTCCTTTATCAAACGTGACGGGTGGATCGAAGAAAGAGACCGTTCCGTCCACGGAAAGTTGCGCGGATATTTCCGAGGATGCAATCTGTGCCACATTTGTGCTTGTGAACAGGGCCGCCGCGGCGTACTTACATGCACGTTTGTATGTAAGAACGCTCACCATATCGAGAATTAAAGCTCGAACTTCGTCTACGCTCTCAATTCCGACAGCATGGGCAATGTCGGTCAAGTGGAGCGTGAGGTACGTCGCCGTCAGCTTCCTGATGGACCATCTCGGCGCGCGGTCCAGTGCCTGAAGTGCCAAACCCAGCGTCTTCTCCTATCTCGCACTGAATCAGCACTCAATACCAAAAGAGTCGACGACAGGTGTACGAACAGTAGCGAAAAGCTGTTCCCCTTCCACGATGGAACGCAGTTGAGCCCTATGTTCCGGGTACGAGTTCACAAACGCCGAATATGGCGTGCCCTTGAGAAGTCGAGGCAACACTGGGTGAATGTACTTTGGCGGTGGCGTCGTCTGTCGCAGACCGTCAGCGGGAATTCGTATCTATTGGGGGGAGGGTCTACCTTGCCCTCGTGAATTAGCTGTATGAGAACCAACTTCTTGAGCGCTTCCATTTGAATGGCCGCGGCAGCCGAGCCTGGACTACATGCACATATCTCGAAGAACTCCTGTGCTTCAGCCCATCGTTTGAGCGCAGCGTACACCATACCACCTGCATAATGATACACCAAGTTGTCGTTGTAATGCAAGTCCGAAATTGAAGTATCTATTGTCGTGATTGGGTGTGCGAGAACGGGAAGAGCGGCAGCAAAATGTCGGGTCGACACGCATGTCTGTTCGAGTCTCATTTTGGATAACAGTCCAAGACAAACGATGACGCTCACCTTGAGAAAAATGGGATGAATGGTTGTCAGATGAGAGACGGACGGTGTGTAACGGGTCAATAGATCAAACAGAGGTTGAATAGCGAACGAAAGCTGTCCATATCGAGGTCAGAATCGGGTTTTTATTCCGAGTCGAACATTGCCTACGTTCCCCGCCTCTTCCGCGAGCAACTGTATTCCACTCGCAAGGAGCGTGACTGAGAAGAAATGAAATGTCACACAACCTGAAAAGAAAACCAAATCCTCACCTTTCTCGGGAACATACCGTGCCTGCTCTGGCACGAACGTTCGGCAAAACTCGACTACATACTCCAACGGGAGATTCGGCGCTCCCGTCGTATGCAACCGTGCAGCTCTACCATCCATCCATCGTTACCGAGCCATGAAGCGCAAAAGGTCTGGCGCGACGAACGCGACTCACAGGATATGCAATATGCCCAGCGTGTTCGCCTGGAAGTCCAACACACTCAGCGGGTCCCGTCCGTCCGGCAACAAACTCGCAAGGATCACGTCCCGCACCTCCTTGGGTGCAAACGTTTTGAGCTGTTGGTTCAATTGCGATGGCGAGATGGCGGTCGTGATGGCTGCGATGACGTTGACGAGCGAGACATTGTTTTCGGTTGTGACAGGTGGGGTTGGCAGTTGCGATTGCGATTGCAGCGGAGATGGCTGTTGCTGTACGTTGGATTCAGGTTGGGAAGCGGGCTGTTGGGGTGGTGTTGGAAGATTCGGCTGACTCATGATGTCGGTAGCCTGGTGGGCCTGCGGTGACGATTAGTTACAGTCGGTGGCGCACGGTTTGAGAATCGCTGTGAGCGTGATCAACGCTGTCGATGTCGTTCTTTTTTCGAAAGATACGACATGGAAATAGGTGCAACAACTCACAGTCGCGAAATGTAGGTCGCGCTGATCTCTTCAAGCGTAATCAGATACGAAAAGTCGCGTGCAGGGGTTTGGGATTTTCACCGAAAGCCGAGACCGGGCAGTACCCCAATCGATACGCAGAGTAAGTGCCAATAGATCAAAGGAAAAGTACAAGCAAACGCCGGACTAGGGGGTACAGGGAACACAATTGGGATTACATAAGAGGTACAGGGTTCTAAGATAGATGGAGTGCAACTGTTCCACTGGCAGCCTTCCATCCCCATCTCACACCTCTAGGCCTCACCAGTTGTTGTCATAGACCAGGACGTACTCGCTCGTTCGGAGTCGTTCCTTGGTCCGTCTTGCTTATAGATACAAGTCCAAGACAAGCCAGCACCACATCGTCTTCCTTCGGCATTCTCTCCTGGATTGGCCCTCCGTAATGAGCGGTTTGCCTACAACGATCAACCTCTCTGGAACTATTGGGCGCACGAGTGATATCCATTCAAATCAACTGGCGTACTATTTCGGTAATCCATCGACCTTGGTGAGGATCGTCAGTATTGTATCACAAGGGGAACGTATCTAACGAACCCGCTTGCCACCATACTATTTGACCGCAACCTCGTTCAACCAGCCAGTCAGATATCTAATGTTAGCTATGACGCGACCAGAAGCTCAGTCCCAAGACGAGAGAAGTTCCGGATGACTTACCCGAACCCGTTCCGGACCTGCTTCCTGTATCCTCCGCGTTCCTCCACGGTCTTCTTGCACAATTTCCGCATCGCCTGACTGTCTGGAAGCTTTGCCGTGTTCAACCAGACTTCGGTGAGTGCGAGCGTCGAGTATTCCGAAAAAGCAAACGACCGCCTGCCCAACGTCACCGTATCTCGAACGAGCAAAGGCCAGGCATGCAGCGCAACTAGCAGCTACGAACTTTCGATGAATGCAAGAGTGGGATCTCAGATGTAAAATAGATCGAGATACAAGTCACGGACGTGTAAGCCGTCCAAAGGAAGGAAGGGAGACATTGATGTCTTGGCAGAGCCTTCGTGAGGCACGTACATCACACCAAGTACTGCGGCAAGAAAGGGAAGGAGTACGGGAAGCCAGTGGCAAGTAGCACGCTATCGATCCCTGATAGTATCTAACTATGCCGCCAATTGTCGAAACCGCCCAAGTAGTAAACGAAACGAAATGCACAGTACCGTTTTTCAGTTCTATGAGTCCAGACTAAATGGGAGACCATTCGGGTATAGGTAAGAGCTGTTTGATTTCCCCAACAAGAGTCGTGTTTTTGGGGATCCGGCGCATATGGGTTTCTAGCCTCTGTATGATAGTGTGTCTTGCTATGTACGACAGAGTCAAAGATCATGGGTAACATTGAGTCAATACCTTGGCACATACCGGTGTCGGGCTTGAATGTCAGGAAAGTGTCAGATCTCGCCAGCCTGCTGCCAGGGATTGACATCTCACCCTGAAAGATTGATAAACCTTCCTAGCTTGATGATTCCGATCCCTAGATATCTCGACCTACTAACCTGGACCTCTCGTCAGCGTAAGACGAAGGTCAGTTCAGATAATGCTCCACAGATGCCACTGATGATGAGAACCGTCTGGTTTGCATATACCTCTTGTCGCCGATACTATCTCGAGTGTCGGAGAAGACCAGGAAACTTCCGTACCCACCCCTCCAAACCAGGAATGGACGGCATCGACGGTGCGCTGTGCTTGCCCACAACAACGGCGACAGCATCAAAATGTTATCACCATCAGTCAGTTCGCGGTATGCAATCAGGCCACTGCAAGGTGGGCGTGGATCCGATTGTTTGGGACGACCATCGGAGGACACAGGGACACCTTGGTCCTGCTCCGATAACAGCGACCTTTTTTCGGAACGATGGAACAAAAAATGGTCGTTGGACTCCGGCGGCTGAAACACCGGAAAGTAAGACAAGCCCAACGATCGGTCGCATGATAATGGCTGTCAATTTGCATCCTCCCTATGCTTGCACCAGGTTCCTGTGTATTTATGTCTGCGAAGGAATTACGGGTCTAGATAGATAGATAGAACACGACACAAGATGGCGTTATTTTCGCTACTAGTCACGAAGCAGATATCACTTGCCAGTGGAATAAAAGGGGCTCTATGGAGAGCCTGACAACCGCGCTCTGCTGGTGCTTCGGCTTCGATCAACGGGCCCACTCCAGCAGAATAACCTTGGATTGACATTCCCTTGAAGAAGAATGAAAGTAGACTGCAACACCGAACTTGAAGCGGGCCAAAGCCCGAAACAATAATTGTAAAATTACATGCAAATAGGCTGTGTTGGACGATTTGGTGGACTACAATTTCTTTGTTTTTTTCTAGTCTAGGTGAGTTGAAAAACCACTGATACGAGAAAATAGTCGAGGGGCGCCACACTGCGATACAACTACAACCTTACTGTTATCTGAGCACGTTCACTCTTTCCTGTGCTTCTGATAGTAGTGGATAAGGCCAGTGGTCTGTAATGTACCGAGTAAGCATCCCTTCCCTTGGTCGTTATTCCCTGTATGATGCTCACCGAACCATCGTGCCCAGTGACATCCGAAGGGTTGCCGAGCTGTGCCAAAATGTTCTTCGCAAGCACCTTGCCGAGTTCGACACCCATTTGGTCTGTTACTCACACATTCAGCACAAGCCGACGATAGTGAACGTATCTCGAACGCACCAAAAGAGTTGATGCCCCAGATGACGCCTTGGGTGAAGATTTTATGTTCATACAGAGCAATCAGAGCGCCGAGCGTCCTAGGGGTCAAGAAAGGGAACAAGATGCTGTTGCTGGGACGGTTTCCTTCGAAGACCTTGCTCTTCACGAGCGCCTCGCTTGCGCCACTCCCGAGTTCCTTGCGGACTTCCTCTTCTGTCTTACCAAACGCCAATGCTTCGGGCTGCGCAAAAAAGTTGGAGAGCAGAATGCGGTGGTGCTTCGAGTTGGCGATGGGGTTGTGGGAGGTTGCTGGGGCGATGAAATCGGCAGGAATCAACTTCGTTCCCTGGTGGACGAGCTGGTAGAATGAATGTTGGCCGTTGGTCCCAGCCGCACCCCAGATGATCGGCTGGGCAGCAGACATATTAGCAAAAAAGTAATAGGATACGCAATCAAACCTACGCCGGTCTGATAGTTAACACGCTGACCACCCTTGGTGACGAATTTACCATTCGACTCCATGTCTCCCTGCTGGAAGTAATCTGCGAACTTGTGGAGGTATTGGTCATACGGCAGAAGCGCGTGAGTCTGAGCGCCATAGAAGTCATTGTACCAGACGCCGATGACAGCGAGCAGGACGGGGAGGTTACTCTCCAAGGGGGTCTCCTTGAAGTGCTTGTCCATACCATGAGCGCCCTTCAAGAGGGACTCAAAGTTATCATAGCCGATGTATAAAGCGATCGAGAGACCGATCGCACTCCACAAGCTGTAACGACCACCGACCCAGTCCCAGAACTGGAACATGTTCGCAGTATCAATACCAAAGGCCTGAACGGCTTTGGTGTTCGTGGAGAGAGCTACGAAGTGCTTGGCGACGTGAGCCTTGTCCTTGGCAAAGGACAAGAACCAGTCCCTCGCGGACTCGGCGTTTGTGATAGTTTCTTGGGTAGTGAACGTTTTGCTAGCGATGATGAACATGGTACGTTCTGGGTCGCAGAGTCTGAGGGTCTCGGCGAGATGAGTTCCATCAATGTTGGAGATGAAGTGGGGGGTAAGGTCCCGTTTCGCGTAATGCTTAAGTGCCTCGGTCACCATGACAGGACCCAGATCCGAACCGCCAATACCGATGTTGACGATGGTGTTGATCGTCTTCCCGGTGTAACCCTTCCAGGAACCATTTCGGACGGCCTCGGAGAACTCCCTGATGTGGGCGAGTACACCCGCAACTTCGTCGACGCCGCTCTCCTGGATCTGGAAGTCGTTGAAGTTGCGCAGGGCAACGTGTAGGACAGAGCGGTCCTCTGAGGTATTGATGTGCTCTCCGGCGAACATCTTGTCGCGGTAAGTCTCGACCTGAGCCTCCCGCGCGAGAGATAGGAGCGTGTCCAAGATCGGCTGGGTGATCAGGTTCTTGGAGTAGTCGAGAAGGAAGGTGGTGTTGGGATCGGTCGGGTCCACATATTCCTTTGAGAATTTAGAGAAGCGATTGGGATCCTGGGCGAAGAGGTCGGACAAGATGAGCCTGGTGTACTCCGCGTCGTAGGTTCGCTGGAGCTTCTGCCAGGCGGCGTATTCTGACCGCCATCATTGAGTGTGGATAACGCACTGATGTTTTCGACGCACCAGTAGCGAGCTTTCCGCTCATGATGTCTTATGGGGGCGATGACGCGGACGAATGTCGGAAGGAGGCCCGTCGAGCGCTGGCACTTTATACGGTCCGTCCCGGCCATCCGTGGGAACCCTAACGGAGCGTTCGTCCTTTCCGCAGGCTCAATGGGATCAAATTGCTCACAGACTGCCCAGGATGAGAGAATACCGTTCTAGTTCCTGTACCATTTCTGTGAAGCTGTGGCCGTGTTGCCAAAGACTGCTACGGACGTGTGTGCTGGCTTACACGGCTTACACGGTCAACAATCCATTCTGTCCAGCTTTCACTCTGCTTGTATTGCGACACAGCTCCGCTGAGAATGTCATTTTCCAACTCCTCGACACAAGCGCAAAGAATAGCTCAAGCACGGTAAGACCAACATGCAGGGTCTGTGAAGTCATGTAAAAGCAGAGGTGTCACGAGAGAAAACAACTCACGAATGAATCAAGAGAATCCACGGGCCGTGCCGATTTCGAATGCCAGAACTTTTTCACCCTTTGACAGCCTAGTAGCGACAGGTATGTGAGTCTGACACAGTGACGCCACTGCCAATTGAACCAGTGTGAAGTCACGTGACACTCGAAGCGGACGAGCTCACTCAACGTCACCGTCGCCAACCTGCCGGTGGGACCAGCTAACTGAGCAGGATTCTGTGTAGCGGGAGGCACCAAGTAAGACCTCCATTCCACGTTCATGAAGGGAGAACTACCATTGACTCTGGGCTTACTATCTAGGAAGATGATTATGGCTTCACTTGAAGTGCCCACGGCGTTATCAAGCGTGGCTGGACATCGCCAAAGAGAATCGAGTTGTCTATGGAAAACCAGCTCAGAAACTATTGAACGGACGTGGATTGGGGGTTGAAGTGCTCCAAATTCGGGGCATGTAAGACTCGGAGGAGAGGTCACCAGGCACCTCCACGCGCAGGCCAACCGGAACACGTATTACTATGTCGTACAAGTCGCCCGCTGCCAAGGGCAGTGTCACGGCGATTCATTAGATTCGCTTCATCCCCGTCTTATGAGGTACTAGGATCCGTTTTCTGGAAGATATACCCATTGGAACTCCAGCTAACGAACTGTAGGCCACGATCATCGAATGAGTTCCAACGCTCGGGTTGTTCGTGGGGTGACCTGTTTGGAAAAAAAACTGCTCCCAGATACTAGGCCCTGCATTCCATTGAATCATACGCTTCAAACCTTCAAATTTTATGTACATCATGATACACGCGCTCGAGGTACGCCGCAAAAGTGCCAAATTTGGTTATAGTCATAGGTCCGAGTCGTTTGCAAAGCAGTTTTGTCACGTAACACGGCAGAGAGACTCGGAGATTCTGTCGTTTGGCGGGCTCTGATTGGCTGGTGGAAGTCTGAAACAGGTTCAAAATTATACTATTCCCTTTTCGTCCAGCACTAGGCGAGTTTTAGAATTCGGCTAACCCAGTTCGACTGCAATGTGACCCAGATGCTAACGGCACTTCACCTCACCCTTAGGACTGGACCGGTCGTGGGGCGCTCCAGACCAGCAAAAACATCTGACAACAGGAAAAATGGCGGACACGTTGAACGGCCCTGCAGGGAGCAGCGAAACCCTATAAAGACGGCCCAGTCGCTCTCAGTTTTTCCATCTCAATCCGTTTCTGCATTCAGCTAAACGCCCACATTCGTTAAACCACAGCCCTCCTACCTCACTTTCTATCACCACAATGTTCGCTCGTCTCTTTGCCGTTGCTACCCTCGCTGCCCTCGCAGTCGCTAGCCCTGCTCCCCTCTTTGCGCGCGACCAGTGCAACACTGGTCCCGTCAACTGCTGCAACAGTGTCCAGCCGGTATGTTTCTAGACAGACGCTTCGTTCTTGCAGTCTAACATTGGTATCTTTATAGGCCAGTGTTGCCAGTAAGCAGATCGAGAGCGTTTTCGGTTTGGTTGGCATCCTTGCGGGTGTCACCGGTGATGTCGGCCTTGGCTGCTCTCCCATCGTCGGCACTGGTGCGAATTGCCAGCAACAGCCTGTCTGCTGCACTGGTAACAAAATGGTGAGTCCTTTAGCTTTCTCGTCTTTTTTGTCTTTTCCTCTTGTGATGGCAGTGCTAACATTGATATCAGAACGGCCTCGTCAACATCGGCTGCTCCCCCATTAACATCGGCGCCTAAGTCTTGGACTAAGCGTTGACAGACCAGAGATTACTGAACATGTTCGGTCGAAAGTCCATTGTCTACTGCGTCTATAGAATTGTCTCGTAGTACCGATCGTCGGTGCTAATCTAATACACTCTTTTATACCTATGTGCTGAGCGACAGAAAGTCAGAGACAGTGTTGTGTACAGCCTGAGGTGTGATGTCTAATTGCTTTCGCTACTAGGATCCAGCCATGTTTGGACTGCTCCCGCTTGGGTTTGTATATGGATTGGGACCTGTCTCGTGGCCTGCAGTTGAGATCTTTGCATAGCTAATGTGGCTCACACATGTATGTACTCAATGAAAAACTGTTTTATTGTTCCTGCCCTGGGAACAGACCTTGCGGCTCCAAAAAATACACAGCATGTCCCCGATCTGAATGTATGATTCCCCTTATTTTTGCGAACTTCCCGCACGCCGAACGAGCGGGGGCCCCTTGACGTCACGGCATGTCCGGGGTCGCAGCTTGGCAAATTGGCAATCACCGGACCGGAGAGCGTGTCCCGACGCAAAGTAAAAGTTCCTCCTAATTGCTGTAGCAGCATGGCAACTCGCGAGGCGCTGATGGGCCATAGACAACATGATCACAGCTGTCCAAGAAGGATTCTTGTATGATGGCATTGTATTGGTCCCAGAATACAGCCTGGAGGATGCTGACAACCCAGTGGTCGAATTTTTTTCCATGTTGGTCCTCCACTAATTTTGCACACCTGCGTGTCTTGGCTCACGATCTTGTGATGTAGGATATAGCTCGAATTTTAAGGTAAGCCATTCCATGGTGATGGGGTAGATAAATCGAAGTGTATTCAAGCTGTCATCCAAAGTGGAGCTGACGTCGGGAATGCATAGAATCCGTGCCATACTACTGGTACAGTGGTACGGCGAGCAAGGTTATACCAAGATACGTATTGTCCCTCCGTACTTGGTGCTGTCATGCCGATTAGTATACTCATTTATTCACTTCTCCTTTCTCAAAGTTGCAAAGTTGATTTCTAGAAACAATGGACTCGGAATCACTTTGAGAGCCAAGGATTGGACACGACTATTCAAGATCAGTGGATGATTTTCTTTTCTTGAATCGACCCTGAGACGTCTGGCACTTCCCTAGGTCGAGGGAAATCCAAGATTCGCGCGTTTAGTTTCGGTGGTGAAGGTACCTCTTGACTCTGGCATATCAATGGACGAAGGCTCAATGATGATTTTACAGCTTACATTCTGTAACAGCGAGTCCATTTGATCGTCTAAGATGCACAGCTTGTATTTTTTTAAATAAATCTTTTGGAATATATGATTTAAATTGGTTCAGTTTTATTGGGAGATAACAAGGATCCGGTGTCATTGTTCTGCAGCAGAGTTCTTCTGACCTTCATTGTATCGTGTATCAGCTGAATTTATAGGGAGGCCTCAGTGATCGATGCATTCCTGTCTGACCGCTCACTTGCTAAAGACTAGC
The DNA here is from genome assembly GCA_003313885.1 of Boletus sp. MG55. NCBI lineage: Eukaryota > Fungi > Basidiomycota > Agaricomycetes > Boletales > Boletaceae > Boletus > Boletus sp. MG55. The sequence continues at coordinate 16,170 of QGOI01006679.1, forward strand.
GATTCAAAATCCAGAGCTCACTACACCAGGCCGGTCAAGAAATGGGAGCAAGAACTCATACGGCTACACACAGACTTCTACCTTGCACACCCTCCTTCCTAAGACGGTCAAAATATTCATCAAAGGTAGTACACGAACCAAGTATAGTCCTCCCACCTACGGGGCTAAAGCCGAGCTATCCTCAGTGCTTCTCTCTGGAAACCTGGGTACCCACGCTCAATCTCCTCCACGATCTCGTGCTTGTACACCGAGACACCTCCAGCGTAATTGTATGCTTCACGATTCTTTCCAGGTATATTGTCGCCATTGTACCAACCCTTGGCCAGTGGAAGGAGCGTGGCATCAGAGAGCGCCTCGATGTGGTCCTTGTATGTCAGAGCAGCATGAGAGGTGGGGGTGAATTTGGTAATGCCGTGTCGGTGGAGATATTCGATCGTTTGAACGATCCAGGCGCCTTGAGTCTCCGCGCATGTCGGACCATTGCAGAACGCAGTCGGTCCTTGGGGACCATACACAAAGTAAAGGTTCGGGAAGTTGTCAATCGTCATTCCCAAGCTTTCGACGGAACGTTGGGCGAGCAGCTAAATAGGATCTGGCAAAAACTTACTAGGTGACCGTGCCATCTCGCCAGTGGTCCTGGATGGTCTCATCGTTTATCCCGCGTAGGTCCAAATCGATGAACGCCCCAGTATGGGTGTCGAAGCCTATAGATGCATACTTTAACCGCTGCACATCCGGTGCAAGAGGTTCTCCAGTATACGTACCAGTAGCAAGAACGAGCACGTCGAACTCGTACTCCTTTTCCGTCGTCTTCACACCTTTCGACGTAATCTCAAGGATGGGATTCGCATTAATGTCAACAAGGTCAACGTTGTCTTGATTGAAGATCTCATAGAAATATTGCTCTTGACTTGGACGCCTGCAACCGAACGGGTGAGGTGGGACCACGGGTGCTAATATTTCGCATTTTTTAGGGTCCTTGATTCTCTCGCTGACTTTCGTCCTCCAGAATGCATACGCAGTCTCATTGCTGACCTTGTCACTAAGAAGATCTTGATAATTGGCAACTATAAAGGAATGTCAGCTCTTGATGGCTGTGTCTATCACACGCCGGGGCTTACGCCAGAAATTGAACCCTCCCTGCTCCCATAATCCCTGGAATGTTGCTTTTCTTTCTTCTTCACTGTCCTGCATCATTGGTCGTGCGATCCAATCATAAGGAAATCCGCTGAATGTAGTGGGAAGCTTTCGGTAAATCTCTTCGTATACTGGCTTGAAGTGGTCTTGAACCTGCTTGCTCACGCGGTATTGGCCCATGGGAATTGCAAGGTTCGGGGTTCGCTGGAATACGGTGAGGTGTTCAACCTAACGCAATCGTACGATTAGTGAATTAACGTGATGGTTGGCTAGTCCATGCGTACGTGTGGCCCAATCTCTTGAATCACTTGTACTCCACTCGCGCCCGTCCCGATGACCCCAACTCTTTTCCCACTTGTCTCGATCCCTTCCTTTGGCCAACGTGCCGTGTGACTCCATTCTCCCTGGAATGTTTCTAGTCCCTTCAACTTTGGAATATACGGCTTGGATGCAAAACCCTAGGTGCTATAGTCAGTCATGGGAAACAAGAGTGACAACCATAGCCTGACCGTGCACATGATCAGATGACGTGCTGCAGCCTTGTACACGCCATCTTTTCCGCGAGATGCGACGTGCCAGGTGTGCAACTGGTCGTCCCAATGGGCTTGTTTGACGAGCGAGTCGAATCGACAATGCTTGCGAAGATCAAGCTTGTCAGCGACGTATGTGAAATATCTATTCGATGGTTGAGTGCATGTGACTTTGCGATGCGAGGACGAACTTCTTGACGTACGCTTGTAGCTCCTTCCATCCAGGAAATTTCTCTGTCCACGTCCACCCTTTCCAAAGCTCGGGACGCGAGAACTCGTAAACGGGAATGTCGCTGTCGACACGGGCGCCGGGGTACCTGTTCCAGTACCAAGTTCCTCCAAAATCGGACCCAGCTTCGATCAACTTGCATTTCAAACCAAGCTCGCGCAGGTGGATAAGATGGTAGACGCCTCCGAACCCTGCCCCGATGATGATCGCATCGTAATTTTCTTCCGCCATGCAGGTCTTTGGAGTACCGATCTCGTCCGGTAAGTGTCGTGTTGAGGCTCCTGGTAGACGACATTTTTCCTTGTACTCTCCGCCCTTTATCCGTCGACGAGTCTCGGGGGCATTCATACTCACACGTTCATCAGATCTAATAATGCCTAAACTAATCATTGATTTTGTTGTCGAGTTCGGCTCTTTTTGCAGAGAAGGGGCGAGCCAGAACCACAATCCTGCCAAGGTGATTCAGAGCCTTGGCAAAGGTGCTATGATCAATCCAAGTATCTCAGTTGGTGTGTGTCCCTGCGTAATGGCATTCATCTCCGCTCAATCACATTTCTGGTCGGTCAACCTCATGACTAACTGTCCCACGCGTAACAGAAGAGAAACTCTGACATTGCACCCGCCTCTAGGTGTTCATCCTCAGGCTTGCCCATTGATCGTTCGATATCCTTTGTTCGGCAGAAGCAAGCTGAAGGGACAGGTTGTTACCCGTAAACTATAAGTCTAAACCCCACTCATGCAGCAGATACCCCGAAACGTTTGCTCGTCTGTGGTCACTTGTACCTGAAAGAACTCGATTATGCATTGGCACCGAGCCGCGTTCGCGGGTGAGATCGCACCTATACGTTAAAACTGCGGAGATCGCGCATTGGGGTTTACAGAATTTGTTCTCGCAAGATCCCACGGAGCCTGACGAGACATCTTCCGCGGGTTGTGACAATAACACCGCGGACCATTTCGTGGCAGATCTTTACAGGAGGCTCTTCTGGCGACATCGTACGAACATCGCAAAGACATACAATGAATATTGTGAAACCAAAGTCTGAGAAGTTTGTGTCTAAGTATCAATTTACAAAGCTACAAGCAGTGTCATACTTCGTTAATTTATCTCTTTCCTCTGCTTCAACAGTATCCTGTTGCAACATTTCTCAACAGCACGAAGACACTTCAAGACCGGCTGGACTATCTGTCTCCGTGTTTGAGCTCCCTGAGTATGTTTATAACGATTTGCCCATCACCCATTTGCATACTGACAGGTTTCCTCGTGCCTCCACCGGATCCACCCATCACCGTGTAAATGAACACCCACCCAACCCGCTCCGAGTCTTTCCTGTTCTCGCCGTCAACCCCCAGCTCGTTTCCACATCCCTCACCTTCCGCGCCATGTCCAATTTCGATGAGGAAGACAACTATTCGTTTTTTCCGTTGCAACAACAAATTCTACCTACGTTCTCATCCCTCTAGAGCCTAGTGATGTGCTGTAGATATCTACCACAGTGTACTTGGAACCCTCGTATCATTACTTTTGACTCTCGTGCAATTCGACTGTTTCATTTGCAATTGCCTGCTCGAGAAGATGCCCGCTTCGCTCGAGCTATGAGGTACCTGGTTCAACAATACCCCAAAAACATGATATTGATATCTACTGTGGACCTTGCTAAGATGCTTCGTGATTACGAACAACAAGTCAGGCTGAGCGGTCCGAGATCCAAATTGATTATGTAAGCATCAACAGCCTCGGACTCGGAGTTGACGTTGCCCCGAGCTGCGGCCCTTATGATATATCAGGTCTTTACTGAGCCATGCCTACTAGTGCTTCTCTCTGGAAACCTGGGTGCCCACGCTCAATCTCTTCCATGATCTCGCGTCTGTACACCGAGACACCTCCAGCCTGAGCTTAATTGTATGCTTCATGTTTCTTTCCGGGTATGTTGCCGCCATTCTACCAACCCTCGCCCAGTGGAACTTGGAGCGTGGCATTAGAGAGCGCCTCGACGTGGTTCTTGTATGTCAGAGCAGCATGGGAGGTGGGGGTGAATTTGGTAATGCCGTGTCGGTGGAGATATTCGATCGTTTGAACGACCCAGGTGCCTTGAATGTCCGCGCATGTCGGACCATTGCAGAACGCAGTCGGTCCTTGGGGACCATTCACAAAGAATAGGCTCGGGAGGTTTCAATCGTCATTCCCAAGATTTCGACGGAACGCTGGGCGAGTAACTGAATGGGATGTGGAGATGACTTACTAGGTGGTCATGCCATCTCGCCAGTGGTTGGATGGTCTCATCGTTTATCCCGCGTAGGTCCAAATCGATGAACGCACCAATGTGGGTGTCGAAACATATAAATGTATGTTTTGACTACGCATCTGGTGCAAGACGTTCCGGGTCTCCAGCATGCGCGCCGGTAGCAAGGACGAGCACGTCGAGCTCGTACTCCTTTTCCGTCGTCTTCATACCTTTCGACGTGATCTCAAGGATGTGGTTTGCGTTAATGTCGATAAGGTCAACGTTGTCTTGATTGACGATCTCGTAGAAATATTGCTCCTGACTTGGATGCCTGCCAGTGCAGCCGAACAGGTGAGGTGGGACTGCGGGTGCTAATATTTCGCGTTTTTGGGGGTCCTTGATTCTCTCGCTGACTTTCTTCCTCCAGAATGCATATGCAGTCTCATTGCTGACCTCGTCACAAAGGTCTTGATAATTGGCAACTATATTAGTACTATGATAAGGACGTTCAGTTCTTGGCGGCTGTGTCAGTATCACATGAATGTCGCTTGTCTTTCTTCTTCACTGTCCTGCATCATTGGCCGTGCAATAGGCTTGAGGAGAAATCCGCTGAATCTAGTAGGAAGCTTTCGGTAAAATAGACAGGCTTGAAGTGGTCTTGAACCTGCTTGCTCACGTGGTATTGGCCCATGGGAATTGCAAGGTTCGGGGTTCGTTGGAATATGGTGAGATGATGTCCAACCTAATGCAATCGCACAATTAGTGAATTAACGTGATGATTTACCAGTCCATGCGTACGTGTGGCCCAATCTCTTGAATCACTTATACTCCATTCGCGCCCGTCCCGATGACCCCAACTCTTTTCCGACTTGTTTCGATCCCTTCCTTTGGCCAACGTGCCGTGTGACTCCATGCTCCCTGGAATGTTTCTAATCCCTTCAACTTTGGAATATACGGCTTGGATGCAAAACCCTAGGTGCTATAGTCAGTCATGGGAGACAAGGGTGACAACCATAGCCTGACCGTGCACATGATCAGATGACGTGCTGCAGCCTTGTACACACCATCTTTTCCGCGAGATGCGACGTGCCAGGTGTGCAACTGGTCGTCCCAATGGGCTTGTTTGA
>QGOI01006680.1:0-14215 GCA_003313885.1 Boletus sp. MG55
TTGGCTCACGCCGCATATTGCAAGTTCGCGTGGCGGACGATCTCTTGTACAAGCATGGGGATGATGTCCGCTTATTGCTCAGCTCAAGCAAGTTTATTCTCTGTGGGAGGGTCTTCCTACCCTTTCACGCCAAGGAAGGAAGCATGTATTTGCTAGAGACCAATCAGGACTTCGAAAGAGTTGCAAGGAAGGAAGATGGTGATCATCTTCGAATCTCTTTGAATGACTTCATCAGCTGGCATAATCCACTCCATTCAAATAGCCAGCAGGTAAGGGTGTGACTCAAAATAGAGTTAGATCTAATATCACAATTTCTAGCCAATCAGCAAATGGTCGACTCGATGGGCACTAGGGCTGTCTACCTCTGTTCCTACTATTGTGTTCGATCCCCAACACATATATGATATTCCAGATATATGTAAGTATTCCTCTTGTAAGATCTTTCATCAAGGTACATGACTATTTTGATAGATGTCAGCCCTAAAGACTGGGAGGGTAAAGCACCTGCTGAGAAGGTACTCACAGATGGCTGTGGCCTCATTAATGGAGCTGCCCTCACCCAAATTATGAGGGTGATGAAGTATAGCAGTAGGCCTACTGCTGTGCAAGGTCGTATTGGTGGATCAAAGGGAATGTGGTTGCTCCACCATCACCCTCTTGAGCAGGTTCCAGATGGACCTGCCAAGATTTGGATTAGACCCTCTCAAACAAAGATTCAGCTGGGGCCATCTTCTGCCCTTGGTCAAGCTCAGAGAATGTTTGACCTTCTTGCCCCATCCCGAGTTACTGGACCTAGTCGTCTATCCTCACAAACACTGATAAATCTTTCCTTCAATGGAATTAACCATCAGGTCTTGAAGAACTTGATGGCATTGGGTTTGAGGGAGGAAATCAAACCCTTCATCAATTGGAATCAAGCTCAATCCATGATTATGCTTTGGAAGGCAGTGGAAAGATCTGGTAGTGTTACAGTGAGCAGGTTGAGAAGACTACTCACAGGACAAGCTCGTGCCCTGGGACTTGGACAACTTCGTCCAATGGATGATCAAGGTCAAGAGGAGGAAGAAGATGGTGATGTAGGACATATTCCATCTTCAACTGATACTAGCCATAAAAAATACTCTGGTCAACCTCTTACCCTTCATGAGAGTATCTTGGAGCTTCTTCAAGCAGGGTTCCATCCATTGAAGTTGGATTTGCTTTATCACAAACTAGAGTCTGTTATCACTCTTGTTCTAGATGACTATGTGGAAAAATTCCACATTCCAGTAGTGGAATCTTGTGAAGCATATATTGTTCCTGGTAGGTAATTCTTCTATTATAACTTTTTTACTAATTCTAGTTTTAGACCCTTATGGTGTTTTGGAAGAGGGCCAGATTCACTTTAGGTCTTCTGAGCCTTTTGTCAGCCCCTCTACTGGTGAACCAATAGATACTATTCTTGGAGAGATTCTTGTAAGTTTGTTCTTTTTCTTTTCAACCTTTTACTTGTAATTGATTCAAATTTAAGATATCCAGAAATCCAACAAGACTCCCATCAGATGTTCAAAAGGTAAATGTTTACTTATTTTGTTATTCATGATTTATCATGAAAAATAGGTTCAAGCAGTTGCTCATCCCAAATTGAGCAATTATTTCAATGTAATTGTATTTCCTATCAAAGGAAAACAGTCTTTGGCTAGTTTTCTTGGTGGAGGAGGTAAGTATTCATTTATTATATTTATAAACCAAAACTGGAATTGTTTCTTTAGATTATGATGGAGGTAAGTGGATACAAATAAAGGTTAATGATTTATATATATATATTATTCTCATAGACACTGTAATGCTCAATTGGCACAAGCCTCTGGTAGAGCAATTCAAAGGCTCTCCTCTCTCTACAGCCCCAAACAACCTCTCTAATTTCTTTGAGAGAGAAGTGGAGCATGTTAGAGACTTTGACAAGAGAGCTTCTACACTTGAGCCCCAACAAGCCCAGCAAGCTTTCCAAAAAGTTCTTTTGTTGGGACTTGCAGAGACAAGGGTGGGGCTTTATTCAAAGTTTCATGATGCTGCAGTCTATAAGTTTGGATATGGAAGTCGGAATGCCATCCATTTGGCCTATATGTCAGTTTATTTCTTTTCTTTGAATATATTATTAATATTTAATCCAGGTTTACCACTTGCTTGGATGCAAGCAAGACTGGACTTAGAGTCAAGCTGCCTGTCTTTGATAAGGATAGACAACAGTGGGGAGCCGAAAAACCTTGGTATGCATGGAAACTGGAGCAGGGAAAGGGTGCCAAGAACAACTCCCAAAAAACCTTTTGCAAGCGACAAGACTCACCATTCATCTTAGATGTTTTGGTGGAGGAAGGAGAGAACCTCAAAAAAGAGGTGCTTCTTCAATATAGGTCACTCAAGGCTTCATCTGCCGAAGAAGACAGGGACTTATCTGGGCCTTGGCATGAAGCAAAGGCCAAGGCTGTCCAAGCCAAGACATATGGTATTCCTGGCTTTAGTGAAAACTTGGAGGTAATTGAAGCCCAAGTTACCGAGGCATATGGAGAGTACCAACGGGCTGCTGCCATTAGCAAAGCCAAATCTGGTGGGATTTCAACATCCCGAGATGTTCCGTTTGACAAGGTTGCAGCCTTCTTTGCACAGCCTCCCGAGTTCAGAGGCATTGTATTTTTTTCCGATGATGATGTTCAGACACTAAAGGCGTCTTTAGCCTGTACAAAGTCCTTGACCTTTGCTTTTTCGATTGCTTTCCACCAATTATGCACCATCAAGGCCCGGGCACAACCTGACGGTCATGTCGCCCTGGCTCAACAGTTTGCACAATGCATGACCATACCCAATATCGTTACTCGTATACTTTCTCAAGCTCAGGCCGATGATACATAACGTTTGGTCTATTTTTACTTACTTTTACCATGGTATGACTTTCCCTCGTTATACCCGTTATCTACACGTCGTGGAATACATATGCTTGATGGGCCGCAGTAATTTGAACTCGTGTCAACTTTGGCGTGAACACCGATTAGCGACCAGTGCAACCGGACCTGATCATCTCTTTCCGCAGCTCTCCGTTGACGTCCCTGCACTCTAACCTCCTCTAACCTCCCTCTCGATCACCATGTCCTACCAGATTTTCTGTCTAGGTAACCCCCTTCTTGATGTGCAGGTCAGAGACGGAGAGACGCTCTTGAAAAACTACGGTCTCGAAGCCAACAATGCCATCCTCGCGGAGGAGAAGCACCAACCGATGTACGTGATTCAAAGATCACCATCAGCGATTGCTGATGATGTTCATCGTAGTTACGACGAGATCGTGAAGAACTATCCCGTCACGTACGTCGCTGGAGGAGCGTCCCAGAACGCTGCGCGTGGGGCTGCCGTGAGCGATACTCACGATCGTGCGCTCGACCGATCTAACTACTAATCACCACTTAGTACGTCCTCCCTCCCGGCTCGGTGGTGTACACCGGCGCCGTCGGCGACGATGGTCTCGCCGAGCAATTGCGGGCTGCGAACAAGCGGGAAGGATTGGATGAGGTCTACCTCGTCAAGAAGGGCGAGAAGACGGGTGCTTGTGCCGTGGTCATCACGGGCCATCATCGGTAGGTCTTTTCTTTCCTTTTCCCTTTCTTTCCTCTTTTTCTTTTGTCGTTCTCCGTGCCTTTTTGTTCGTGGGTCGGGGTCGTTGACGCAGTGATCGATCGGCTTAGGTCGTTGGTGACGACGTTGCGCGCCGCCGAGATGTTTGAAAGGTCGCATCTCTCGTCACCAAAGGTCGCCCCGCTCGTGGAAGGCGCCAAGGTGTTTTACGTCGAGGGATTCTTCCTCACGCATGGCGTCGAGTCGGTGCTCGCGCTGAGCCAGCATGCGTCCGAGAAAAACAAGGTATGCCTCTCCATCTCGTCTCATCTCGTCATCGCACATCTCACGCACACGCACACGCTCCGTCTCGGTTCCGATTCCCACTCCCACACGCGACGCACGCACGGTACACACGCAGACCTTTGTCCTCAACCTCTCCGCGCCCTTTATCCTCCAATTCTTCAACGCCCAGCTGCAACAAGTCCTCCCTTACACCGACATCGTCATCGGCAACGAATCCGAAGCCCAAGAATACGCCAAAGCCATCCTCAAGTCGGACACGACCGACATTGCCGAGATCGCCAAGGGTATCGCCAAGTACCGCAAGGACAACGCGCGTCCGCGCGTCGTCGTGATCACACAGGGCCCTGAATCGACCGTCGTCGTCGACGGTGCGCATCCAGAGACCGCCAAGGTGTATGGCGTGACGCCGATCGCGAGCGAGTCGATCGTGGATACGAACGGCGCGGGTGACGCGTTCGCGGGCGGGTTCTTGGGTGCGTACGTGGCCGGGAAGAGTATCGACGAGTGCGTCGAGGTGGGACACAAGTTGGGGGCCATGTGTGTGCAGCTGGTATGGGCCTCTTTCTCGTTCTGCTTCGAGCCTAGCGCGGGACGGAGGCTGACGGACACCCTTTTTTTTGTGCCAATAGGTCGGTCCTCAGTTCAAGTGGCCCAAGGTTCAAGTGCTCTGATTTTTATATGGTAACGGATTCCACGTGAATCGTATTTATACCCCCCTCGCTCTCAACAGCGAGACACTCCTGTATTGCTCCTGTATCTTTATTGGATGTCGTTACATCACAAGCACCGAATGCAAATCGTGATATCAATTAGTTCAACCAGATTAATATGCATGAAAGGGTCTAAGAACATTCGACAGAGGCGCCGCGTCCACGCGCGCTGGGTGCGTAATGTAATGCAAACATGTCCAACCAACAAAAAAGGTGACAAAAGAAAGACTATGAGAGCGTTATGTCAATATAATACCTTGGGTAGAGTACATGTTCATGAAGGGGGTGGGGAAGCGAGAGATTCCTGTCTCAAAACGTGGAGCATTAGATCAAGTATCATAGACGTCGCGTTGCTCGTACTGACCTGCGTCAATAGCTCGGCTAGCGAAAGGATAGTCAGAAGGGGGACAGGAAAAAAGATGGAAAAAACCGACCTGGGTTCAACATGGGTTCACCGTCCTCTGTAAGTATTTGTTCCATCTCGTGGGGACGCTCCAGAAGTGCTGAATGAGGGGATGTATACGCATGATCTCGGCTAGGAGAAAGCAAATGTTGGACGATGGTCATTTCGCTATCGGTACTGTTCCCTCCATCGTTTGGTAGTTCGCCTGCACTGGGTGAAGAAATATGTTCCGCGCAGCTCGGAGACGACCCTGTATCCAGCACTCTTGGTACTCGACCGTTTGTGGAAGCCTCTCCATCTATGGCATCGAACATTGCATTGACAAAGGTTTCGGCGACGCGTAAAAGGGACTCACTGTCAATGCTACTGCCTGAAGGTGATACTAACGAAGGATCGATCACAGCGGTCTCGCTTTCACCAGTCTCGGGGGGATCTTCCATTCCGGTATGATCCAGCGAGGGGTCGACAGCCATAACGGGGCTGGCCCTGCGTGATGATGATGATTCGCCGTTGCTTGATGAACTTATACCGTTCGGTATTTGTTGATGGCCAACGACGTCAGGAGGTGAATGCATCATGGTATCGGGACGATAATATTGTGGTGGTGCATTGTAATAAGGATGAGCGTAGCCGGGATGGATCATATGAGGGGGAGGTGGTTGTGAACCATCGTCACCCCAAGGAGGTGCAGGTTGCCAGCTCGCTTGATGTAGCCGAGTTGCGGATGTAGGAAGACCGACAGCGGGGGAATAGTGTCCATCACCCATCATTCCCGGTGGGGGGATCATGACTGTAACGGCTGGTATCAGGGAGTCACGTGAGAAGACGCATATGCTCACCGCCTGCAAATGTGTGTTGACGGTAATAGCTTTGTGGACCGCCTGGGGGAACCGTGGCCGGAGGAAGTGAATTGGGGGCAGCGGGATTCTCCTTTGACGAGGGTGTTCTACTGCGGCTCTTTGATCGCGAACCAGAGGACGGAGGATCCTCATCACCCATCGACCTCCGACTGTCTACTTCATCTGTAGGCTCGATCACGACTCCATTATGTCTGACGGACGGGGTCGATGAAGTGCGTTACAAAGGCAAGAGGCATGCACTCACCTCGACTTTTGATGTCTGCGAAGAGCATCGGTCTAGGCTGTTGTCAGCGGTATGCACGAGGCTAAAAAGAACCGGAGACGAACACGAGTGAACCTGGCATCACACTGGGGACAAGCACTGCGGAGGGTCTGTGTATGCGTGCCCCTATAATTAAAATAATACATACAATCCGGGCACAGAATGAAGTTTGGTGGTGCGCTGGTGTCTCTTGAGATCGGCCTCTCTAGCAAACTGTTTGTTGCAGCCGTTGATCCTGCATGGCCATATGGTTGAGTCTGAGGGTTTCTTTGGGGAGGGTTTGTCCTGCGGTTGGGTCTTTTTCTTATGGGTGTCCCTCTTCTGCTCTGGCTGTGGGCACGAGGGACGCGATGCGAATGAGGAGTGATCCGTTGGCTGAGACCGGGATGCGCTACGAGCAATGAGTGTTACGCACTGTCTGCTTTGATTGTCGGACCATCTCTTTTTTTTACGGGGACTCGGACAGGGATCACACTGCAGATCACGACGGATAATTCTTCTGGATATGTTGTCGACCCGTCTCGTATATTCCGGCGGTGGCCCTTCGGAAACGGTGGCTGATGATCCCAGGCGGCGATTTATGGCGTGGCGTCTGTTGGCAGTTGCTGTGGCTGGCTGGCTCCTCCCCACTCCGAACATCCTCACAAATCACATATACATACACAAATATATCATGTAATCAATCTAACCTTGTCCCGTCTGGTGCAATACCGCAGTAGCTACCGACCGTCAGATCGTTCGAGGAAACCAAAATAAGACGGTGCTTTACTCGATTATTTGCTTCCAGTATGTTTCAAACTCAAACTCAAACTCGTAATCACCCCCAAAGTCTGCGTCGAGCCCGAGGAATGAGCTCCAAGAGGTCCGGGTTAAAGCGCATCTATCACGACTGAGTCAGCGCTCGAAAAACAATCATCATGACAACCTTATCTCGGGTTACAGGATCCAGAAAAGGGGCGATCCCTTTGTAAAAAAAGCTAAGAAGGAGCGGGAGATTCGTGACGATAGCGCGCCCCAGTGTTTCGACGTAGTGTTGCTGAAGAATCGTAAGCACCTGTCAGACACGGTGTGTTATGCTCAACAACCAACGGAAGGGATCCGGATCAAACATGTTCCTTGCTTGCCACGGATAAGGAAGGATTAGTACGCAGGGTGGTCGTTTTGTAATCGACAATGATAACAACGGTCTCTTGTCCCGGTGGCATCATGTCCTTGGCGCGTTCTCTGTGGAACGCCGTGTCAAGACTAACGCAATCATCCGTCAGCTGCACTCACAGCCACCAAACGAGATGTCTCAGCTGACGGGGGCTAGTCCCGGTATTTTCTCTTCCAGGGCGCATGTAAACAATGGGGCGTCCATCTTTGTCAAACCCTGAAAGGAGGCTGTAGCATGTATCAGTTCAACATGGGCAACCGGGTATCGAAATGCAGCACACATTTTACCGGTCTCACACTCCATCTTGATCTGATGGGCATGGTATGCCTCTCAATCTGATCAGTAACACGACACGTCACTCTCGCTCACCTCATCCGGCGGAATGAGTTCGGGCCGGTATTCCCGCCTCCACTCCAGGGTAGATTTGATTCTCTTTTCAGCATCACGCATCTTCCATTTCGCAGCGCGCATATAGCGGGGGATGGTATCAGGCTTGCACAGCCATCGAAGTTCCCACTTGTGATACTCATGCGAGGCGGGTAGGAGGAGAGAGAGAGCGTACTTCCAACAGAAATCGGGACCGCAACATGACAGAAGGTCGAGCAGTGAGTTCCAACAATCCGGCAATGTGGTTAGACCCCTTACTTCATGGAGTGCCTCTATCTGGGCAACCTGTTCCTCGGAGTAGTTGTGAATCGGTTTAATTACTGTCCCCAGCTCCGGTGCTGTGAGCACAGCAGTGGTGGGTGGCATTAGGGAGGTGCAGGATGGGGTATGAGAGAGAGAAAATAAAGATCGGTGAATCCCAGCTTGGCCATACTGGTAGTATGTATCATAGATGAGAAGGTATGCCCATAATTGGACATCCAATGCGATCGAGATCACCACTTCGCGGAGTTTAATTTCGAAAGTGTCGATCACGTGCGCACCCACTCACAACTCTTCCTCGTCCAACCATGCATTTGATGTACACCCTCGATGACAGTGGAAACAGGGTATACACCCTCAAGGTGCGTCTCTTTATTGACCGCGTCCAGCCGCACCCCGTTCATGTCTCTACAGAAATTGACCGCCGAGGGCAGGATCACCAAGTCTGCTCATCCAGGTAGCTCGTGCCTCGGACTCTTCTTAGGTTTGCTTAAAATTTCCTTGTACAGCCCGTTTCTCTCCAGATGACAAGTTTTCTCGCCACCGCGTCACCATCAAAAAGCGCTACGGCGTTCTGCCCACCCAACTCCCCTCTAAGCCCATGTAGCCTAGCATAACACCGCGTGCCCAGTGACCGTCGGTTTAACCGTACGGCCTGGGATTCAATCAGCGGTTCGCCTCGGTCGAGGAAAGGTTGGCAATGCACATGTTAATTTTTGAGGAAGATCATCCCAGCTGTAATCCCAGTCCCACTCCTTTCCCTAGCAATGGTGGTTGAATTTGTAAGATTGTTGCTGAGAAACTTGTTTGTTTGGTATTTTCCACGACACACCCATGCACCAGACCATTTAGATCGCTATCCTCATGTTCTTGTTGTGCTCAAAGCATGAGTTCCTTCAACGGTTAATTGATCGTGAACTCTGCAGTCTCACACGCCACTGCGGTTGGCTCCGTGCGACCGGACGCGGTTATTAGGGTTTGTGTACCCTGTTGGGCCTGGAAGCGGTCCCGGACCCTGACCAGGGTTGACTCCACAACGTTCTTGGCTTTAATTGACTCATTGCATTACATCCGCTCCATGACTCGCTCTTGATCAGCGTCTGGCAGTACTTACCAGTGCTAATGGCCTTCATAGCACGGCCGCACACAGACAAAGGTAGGAGCCGCGTCATTGACCGGTATGCGGCACTGACTCATCAGCCCCAGTAATTTACTGCGCTTCGTTTTTGTCTCAGTTGCGGTAACCGTCCGATCGCCGGAAGCATCCACGCCCCGGAACCTTGGCGATTCAATGCGAGTGGTGGGAAAAGTGGTGCACTTCACAAACATGCAGGCATCTGCCTCGATTCATCTGACTCAATATTGAACGCCATCCGACGGGGACCGTGACATCGGACCATGAGGTGGAATCAGTCCGCAAATGGGTGACTCCTTTCGGGAGGAAATCGAGAACCGAACAGATACGGTTGGTTGAATCAGCTGGTCGGTTTTGAACAAGTAACCAGTTGAAATGACAACTATGCCGTTGTGAGTAATCGGACAAGCCGGCTTTCAATTGGTGAAATATGTATGTAACGTTAACCTTGCCTGTTCGGTAGCCCGGTGAGCGAGATAGACTTTGTAAGCGAGTAAAACGGCAGCGAAACCTTTATAAACTCGCAGTGACACTCCCTTGTGCTCAGGACCATCTCCCCTGCACGCTCAGCCAACATGGACATAGGGATCACGACCTCGTTACCCACTGTCAACAGTACAGAACATGCCGAGATCCTCGAGGTCGACGCCGCCTCCCATGTTGACATCAAGCAGGCAGAGAACACCTTCAACGAGCTTGCGCGTCAGCTCTCTAGGCATTCGGTCCCCTGCGTAGATCAATCCAAGCAGACTTCGCGAACCACCTCCGTATATGGCGGTGACTTGGAAAAGGGTGATGAAGCTGACAGACCGTTTGACCTTCGCGAATACCTCACGTCCTCAAATGATGCTAACCAAGCTGCTGGAATCAAGCACAAACACGTCGGTGTCACCTGGGAGGACCTTGAGGTCAAGGTCGTCGGTGGGGCTGATCACAAGGCGAGTGATCCCACTCCCTGTTCCCAATTTGTTCTAATACAGTCCCTACATAGATATACATAAACACTTTTGGAGGTGGGTATATGACATAGCGACTCCGATTGCTTTATTGAGCTGTCTCGTAGATGCCGTCATTAATTTCTTTCTTGCCCCACTTTTTTGGCTGTGGGGCTTTATCCTGCGTTTTGTACCCGATCGACAGCTACCCACAAGAACCATCCTACACGAGTAAGTCGCTCACAACGTTTTTAACCGCTGCATGATGCCGATCATACGTGTCAGATCATCTGGTGTCCTCAAGCCAAGTGAAATGTGTCTTGTTTTGGGCTGTCCTGGGGCCGGATGCTCTACCTTTCTCAAGACAATTGCTAATCAGCGAGGCGAATATGCCGTCATCCGGGGCGATGTTCGGTATGCTGGTATTGACGCCGTGGAGATAGCCAAGTACTACAAGGGAGAAGTCGCCTATAATCAGGAGGGTATAACTGCTCCCCCTGTTGTGTTGCTCGAGTCTAATCACATATCCAGGCGATATCCACATACCTACATTGACGGTTGCACAGACGATGGAGTTTGCTCTCTCGACGAAGACTCCCGGACCAGCTGGTCGTCTGGCAGGCGTGACCAGAAAACAGTTTGACACTATGGTCCAGGAAGCTGTATTGAAAATGCTGAACATTTCGCATACCCATCAAACCCTTGTTGGCGACGAATTCGTCCGTGGTGTGTCGGGTGGCGAGCGGAAACGTGTTAGTATTGCCGAGATGATGGCGACTCGCGCTCGTGTTCAGTGCTGGGATAACTCGACTCGTGGTCTCGATGCGTCAACCGCGTTGGATTTCGCCAAGAGCTTGCGTGTCATGACTGACGTGCTGGGTCAGACGACCTTCGTTAGCTTGTACGTCGGAGAAACCTCGCGTGGCGGAGTTTGTTAACCACCTCCTTCAGGTATCAAGCAAGCGAGAGTATCTACGAGTTGTTCGACAAGGTCCTTGTATTGGACAAGGGCCGTCAAGTATACTTTGGACCTGCCTCGGAAGCTCGTGCGTACTTCGAGAACCTGGGCTACCGGTCCCTTCCCCGCCAAAGCACGCCGGACTATCTGACCGGGTGCACGGATCCCAATGAACGTCAATTTGCCGATGGTCGCTCGGAGCTTGACACACCGTCTTCCCCTGAGGGTCTTGAAAATGCCTTCTATAACTCACCCACCCACGAAAAGCTCAAACATGCCCTCGGCGAATTCAAGCAGCGTATGGAGACTGAGAAAGAGGACCAAGAAGCGTTCCGTGCTGCCGTGCTCGCTGACAAGA
Source organism: Boletus sp. MG55 (assembly GCA_003313885.1). Lineage (NCBI taxonomy): Eukaryota > Fungi > Basidiomycota > Agaricomycetes > Boletales > Boletaceae > Boletus > Boletus sp. MG55. The sequence continues at coordinate 11,314 of QGOI01006680.1, forward strand.
AGCGGGGCGTGGCGCGGAAGAGTCCGTACACGCTAGGTTTCACTGGTCAAGTGAAGGCACTCACGATTCGGCAGTTCCGCGTCCGTCTTCAGGATAGGTTTCAACTGACGACGAGCTTCGGAATGGATACCGTCAGTCTTTCTGATTCAACTGGGGCTGACTCTGATCGTCTCTCCAGATACTGGCTTTGGTTGTTGGCGCTGCCTTCCTAAATTTACCTAACACGGCCGAGGGAGGGTTTACCCGTGGAAGCGTCATCTTTATTGGAATGTTGACGATCTGTCTGGAAGCGTTCTCCGAGGTATGCTTCCATCCATTGTTGTTCATGGGGCTCGAGTGTCGACTTGTTTATCAACTGTATTTAGATGCCTACGATGATGCTGGGGCGGCCAATAGCAAACAAGCAGATTGGCTATGGCTTTTACCGACCCGCTGCGGTGGTATTTGCTAACTTTTTTGCGGATATACCCTTCTCAGCCGTTCGGGTTTTCATTTTCAACGTGATTGTATATTTCATGCCCGGCTTGTGGGTCATCTTCCTGAATCTTGCATCTGTCCTGTCTGACTTCAATGTTCTTAGGGCACGCTCCGCTGGCGGATTCTTCACTTTCCACCTGTTCATTTATGCGGCGTATCTTTCTATGCAAGGTTTCTTCCGCACCTTTGGTTTGCTGTGCGTCAACTTTGATAGCGCGTTCCGGCTTGCTACGTTCTTCCTCCCGAACATAATTCAATATACGGGGTACATGATACCCACGTTCCAGATGAAGCGATGGCTGTTTTGGATTGTGAGTTTTCTTTCGTTTCTGCTCTTTGCGGAAATTTCTCACTTGCGAATAGAGCTACCTGAATCCCATGGCTTATGCTTGGGCTGGGGCCATGGAAAACGAATTTATGCGTACGTCGTTGATCTGCGATGGTTCTTACGTCGTGCCCAGAAACGGGCCCGGAATGATCAAATACCCGTTCGTAATCCCATTTTCTGATAGAATCTCGATAGTCAAAAGAGGCTAACGCGTCGTAATACCTAGGGACACTTTGGGCCCAAACCAAGTTTGCACCCTATTTGGTGCACAGCCAGGGAGTGGCGTTGTCATTGGCAACGACTATCTAGAGACCGGATATGGTATTACTACTGCGGATATCTGGCGTCGCAATCTGGTCGTTCTCGTGGCTTTCCTGATCTTCTTTTTGTTCACGCAAGTGATTGCGATCGAATACCTCTCGGTGAGGCTTTCTCATACATTTGCGCTGAGTTCGATCTATCGAGTACTAAAATCGCAACCATTTATAGCCTAGAATCTTCGGCGGTTCGGTCTATATTTACGCCAAGGAAGATAAGGAGACGAAAGCGCTCAACGAAATTCAACGTGAGAAGAAGGCACGACGCAGTGAGAAGGTTGATGACAACACGACGGAGAGCCAGTCGCGCGAAGAAGACAAGTGCGTCTCGACATTGGCGCGGGTCAACTGTTATGCCGTGTACTGATTTCCATGTCGTAGGGCCAGCACTCACGCTCACAGGAAAGCATTTACATGGGAGAATCTCAACTATCATGTTCCAGTGCCTGGCGGGACGAAAAGGCTCCTTCATGACGTCGACGGCTACGTTAAACCAGGAACATTGACGGCGTTGATGGGTGCCTCTGGCGCAGGTGCGTTTGCATTGGATCGCCTTGACCTGTGACGAGTCCAACGTGTATTACAGGGAAAACAACATGTCTTGATGTCCTCGCGCAGAGGAAAAACATTGGTGTTGTCACGGGTGACATCTTCGTGGATGGCAGGCCCATTGGCGCTGACTTTGCACGCGGAACGGCTTATGGTATGCCTCACGATCCTAACTATCAGCATTTTCTAATTACTATTCCTAGCCGAACAAATGGACGTTCATGAAGGAACAGCCACGGTTAGGGAGGCCTTGCGTTTCTCCGCATACTTGCGACAACCCGCAGAGGTTCCCATCGAGGAAAAGAACCGCTACGTCGAGGAAATCATTGAACTTTTAGAACTCAAAGACTTCACGGAAGCGCTCGTGTTCACTTTGAGCGTCGAGGCACGCAAGCGTCTTACCATCGGTGTCGAATTGGCGAGCAAGCCTGCACTTCTTTTGTTCTTGGACGAACCCACCTCTGGTTTGGATGGGCAGAGCGCATGGAACCTGGTGCGCTTCTTGCGTAAACTCGCGGATCAAGGACAGGCCATTCTGTGCACGATCCATCAACCTTCAAGTCTGTTGTTCGAGAGCTTTGACCGTCTCTTGCTGTTGGAGCAGGACGGAGAGACCGTCTACTTTGGCGATATCGGCAAGGACTCGCAAGTCATTCAGGAATACTTTGCCAAGAATGGGGCGGTCTGCCCTTCGAACGTGAACCCGGCGGAATATATGCTTGAGGCGATCGGTGCAGGGTTGGCTCCCAGAGTTGGCCCCCGTGACTGGAAGGACGTGTGGCTCGATTCGCCCGAGTACCAACGGGTACGTGCTGAAATCAACGAAATCAAGGCTCAGGGCTTGGCTGCTCCCGTCACCGAGAACAGCCAAACGCGTACATGTATGTCGTCGATTTCGGGTGTGGTCCTCTTTTCTAACTTGATTGTGCAGACGCGACGTCCTTTTTCTACCAACTGCGCACTGTCATCAAGCGGAACAACATTGCGCTATGGCGTTCCCCGGATTATGTGTTCAGCAGGTTGTTTGTGCATGCGTTCTTTGCGTTGTTCATCTCGCTGTCGTTCCTCAACCTGGGGCACAGTCTTCGGGATCTACAGTACCGTGTCTTTGCAATGTGAGTTTCTCCCCATTGCTTTTCTAGGGTAGGATCGATGTCTGATGCATGCATCTACCTCGCAGTTTCTGGCTTGTCGTGTTGCCTGCGATTATCATGACCCAGCTTGAGCCTAT
>QGOI01006684.1:0-19925 GCA_003313885.1 Boletus sp. MG55
TCGCACGTCAACCACCCCTACTCTCTCAACGAGTTCACAGACGTCCCACACGACCACACTCTCGCGCTGCAATACAAGCTTGCTCGAGAGTCACTCGACGCGTTCAATCACAACTACTGGACAGACGTACGTCGCGTCCCTTTCCAGTCGGATCCGTGCGTTCGCTCACGACTACGGTAGAGCAACACTCGGTTCGAAGCAGCCAAGCAATCCGTCTTGTCGTCTCTCCCCGAAACAGCCTCACCTGAAATGCATGAAAATGCGCTCTCGGAATTTTACAAAAAGTGGGTGATGCAGGAAAAATTGAGACAGGACGAGTACTCTACCGAGTGGCAAAAGCGTAATTGGGAGAACATCGTTCTCGCTGCGCGTGTAGAGTACCAGCGCTTCAAGCGGCGCATTCTATGACGATACAACAAGGTGGTCGACGTGCTGGGCAATGTACAGACGAGAAAAGCCGTCATCGCAACATCGATACGTTTTTAGGTGGCATGCAGGTCCCCAAGTACAACAACCGACTTTCAGCGCGTCTCGTATCCCAGTTCCTCCATAGCCAACTCCCTTACTCTGAAATAGACGTCTTCCAACTTCATTCTTTCCACCACTGAACTCTCAACTCTAAAGTCTCTTGCCAACTCGCCCACCATTTCAACCGGCATACCCGGGAATCGCGATGATGTTTCCGGCATGAGAGGGACAGGTAGACACTGCGAAGGATCGAGGTCAAAGCCCTCTGGCAATGATTCGTTCAGAGCGGCCGAGGCAATCGTTGGTAGAATGAGAATGAGGGTGTGGTACAACGCAGTCGCGCAGAAGCGGGCTTTTAGCTGTGCGTCGGTAACATTGGCCGTTTGGCGAATAGCATCCCAACTGTACAGTAAGATTTTTTAATACATACGCACAAGAAGCATACCACGAAAGCGGGAAACGTACTCGTCGTGGTAGTACACTCGACACCAAGCCCTTCTGAATGATGATAGTCGTCGAACATCTGGAGTGCCCTGAGTGACAGATTCAGCGTTCTGCTAACGGGTAGAACACAGGGAAATTACCTCGGCTCTGACAAGCAGCTGCAATGCGGTTGCATAGTCGTCTACGCTGTCCACATTATCTTTCAACGTCAATACGTCCACGATACCTTCGACGTTCAACACCTTTCCTTGTAAGATGTCCCGAACGTGATTTTTGAACACCTGTCCACATTGGTGAATTGGGTGAGTAATACGACTCGCACCGGGTTCAAAGACGCACCGTAACGAGGCCGTTCTGCTCGCCCTCCTTGAGTTTCCTCGCCTTCGAAGATAGAACGGCGTCCACCTGCGCGTCCAAGCTATTCCTTTGTTTTCCGCGCACCGAGTTCACCACGCGTTGGAAATCTGCGAGCAACTTTTCTTGCACGGCAACAAAGTCCAGGTCATTGTGGAATACTACCACAAAGGCCGTCAGATTCGGAGAACAATGACCTCAGAGTACAGCAGCAGCGCACCGTCGAGCATCCGCTCATCCAATGTTCCGCCTTCCTGCAAGTTTGCAAACTGGGAAAGCTTTCCGAGGGAGAGCATGAACTAGCACCATCCAAGAAAAAGAACGTTAGCGCGACCACGAAGAGAGACACGGAGCAACCAGAACGACCCCCAACACGTACGTGTTTCACTCCAAGGTCGCTCGCTCCTGTCGCCTCTCCCAACAATCTCCTACTCGCGTCTCCAAACTTGTCCCTTCCCATGTCGTTGACCCAGGCAATGCCATTGTACTCTGACCTCTCCACACGTTCTTCGCCTTCTCTTCCCTTGCCTTTTGTGTCCTTTGCGAACAGCTTGTCCATGATGGGACCCCATACGCTTTCCTCTGCAAAGACGACGCGAGCCTCGCCTTGTTCGATACACCAACGCACGACTTCGCTACCAAACGCATCGCCATACTTGGCAAGTTGGTTTTGAATGAGGGGCGCCTGAGGATTCGAGGCGGGGGGATATGGCGTCGGGCGGAGGAGAAGCGAGGCAAGGGAGGGGAAGTCAGTGTAGGTGGTTGCGAGGGCGAGGGCTTGCTGGAGGTGCGAAGTTACGCCTGAAGAAGACATCACATAAAGAGAAACTCGACGAAGAAGAGTATGAAAGCAACGTACGCAGCGTTTCAAGGACCTCGGGTCTAAGTTGCGCAAACTTGTCCTCTAGCTCCCTTCTGCCACTTTGCGAGTTTGGGTCGTCAGCTGCCATCGGGCTGGGGGCCAACAGAGCACAGGTCAACAAAAGTAAATGGGTGGAAGCGAACAAAAACTTGCCTTGCGAGCCAATCCAGCCTCTCCTGCACGCATGCAAACAACAGCGTGGCCAGTTCAGGTAGCATATCCACCACGTCCTTTGCAGCATTGTTAACCCCACTAACCGTAGCTACCTTCGTCACAGAATCGACGAGCTTCAGCACTGCATCGATAACAGCAGGTCTACTTGTCCACGGTTTGATCATCGGAAGCTCGACACCATATACGCCAAGGTTGTATGCGCGGTAAGAAAGTGCAGCTTCGAGCGTTGCCTACGAACAAAGGAGTAATCCAGTTAGATATGCGGCCCTAATAGTCAGAAATGATGAAGACGACTAACCACAACAGCGCCACCGAGCTCTTTCAGTGCCCCAGTACCCCCATACCCGCTCCCTTCTAGCTGACCCAGATAGTCCACCATGAACACCAATAGTTTTCCCACGTCCGATACACGATGTTTGAAGAAGTCTCGTGTGATATCGTGGGTTGGCTCAGGCACCGGCGGAGATATAGGATGAGAGGAAGGGGTCGAGGCGGACGGGGTATGGGTAGCAGTGAATGCATGGATAGTATCTGTGATAAGGGAATGAATTGCGCCAGCGCTGGGTAATGTCGGTTTCAGAAACCAAGTCATTTCAGGGATAGCTGAACGAGTTGACTTACTCGATGTATTCATTCAACCTAACCCAGAGCTGATGGCATGCGTAGAGCTTCTCAGCGTCAGTCGCCAGGCGTTGACGGCTTCTTTGAGACATCTAGATGGATCGTACGAATCAATATGGGTATTTTCCAATCGCATTTTAGGCATTCCATCGTTGAAGTGATGAAGGCATTCCTTTTCGACGACAACAGATGATCAAGAAACCAAACGACGTCACACGAACCTTTCCTAAAGCACCATTATCGTTGATAAACCTGATGAGCCAGCTCAACCGCTCTTTCCGCGCCGTCAGTTGGTATGTAAGATCATGATTCGGCCGGACAATTTCAGCATCTGAAGGAATGGATTAGTCGATCAGCACCAAACAGCGGGTGCAAAGCAGAAGGCGAAGCACTGAGGCAGAACAAGGGAATCGACGACTTACCACTAGTCACTACTGCAGCGCTGATACCTTCTGCAGCCCGCATGAGCGCTTCTCCGTCGAGTACGGGCGAAGGTGGGAGAATGAATTGCAAAGGATTGGCAGGAATGGGTGAGTATAAAATGGCTTGCTTCAAGGTAGCTCTGAGTAGATTGGGGAGGGACCTGTTCCACAGCACATCAATATACACGAGAAACTACGGCATAATAGCCAGAAAAAAACAAAGAAAGGCATCACTCACTCGGCCTTGAAACCTTGCACCTTTCCTACGTCCAATGAGACTCTCAACATTGAGTCACCTGTTACCATCAGGACTTCGGCTGCATTTACCCCGTCTCCAATGGCCATGTCCATGCTGCCGTTTGGATCTGCGTGGTCAAGAGTGATGACCGGGGGGAGCGCAGAAAGCCCGAGGAATCGGTCACTCGAGGACTTGAGAACGAGACGGTCGTTGTAAGGAGTGTCTGCAGAGGGCACACAGTGAGATACCCGACTGCGAAAGGGGGACGAGCGCGTACCTCGGGCACAGAAAATTACGACTTCACCAAATAACACTGCAATGATCGCTCCTTCAGAAAGGAGCGTCAACCGTGGATGCGCAGGCGGAGAAGATGCATTCTTGTGGCGTGTTTGAATTCAAGATTAAGTACGCCATCGAAATAGGGAAAGGGAGTGAGCCCAATGGAAATCCGATTGCGCAAGAAACACTCACAGCAACATAAGGTACTGCAGTGACGCCATCGACACCCCATGAATCACCATGCGCCACCAGCCGAAGGATGACATACACCCTGCGAGGTCCAAAATTGAACTGGTCGACAATCATCGCACTAGGGTGCTCCTCGGCCCCTACAGAAGCGTAGGAAACCAAAAGCACAAGCGTATTCGGACTTGGCACACCTTGTAATTAGCGAGAGTTGGATTGCTCTGCGGATATGCTTACCTCTCAACGGCGAGATCGACACCCTCCAGATCTTCTACGCCAACATTGCCGCCAATTGCTTCCCGCACGACTTCTGCCACATCTGCCTCGCCCTTCAGCTCTTCCGTTCCCAATGCCCATTTCTGGATCCTGGTGTCGATCAAAACAAACATATCGTTTCGAGATGATGCGAGTGCGACAACATTACCCGGCTGCGGTCGTACTGCGGGGGACGGCGCTGACCATCCTAGAAGCCGCGAGAGAGAGAGGGAAGAAGACGGTGTCGAAGGGGCAAAAAGCCGCACTGTGAGGGTGTATTTTCCACCTTGAGAGGTGATCCCCAACCGAAATACCCTGCCCGTAGACGTGGCAGCGAGGTATGCATATGCCCCTCCAGACACCCCGCTGAGGCCCCCTACATCGATTCGAACGACACACGAGACGTATTCTTCTTCGGAGGCCTCGAGAGGGAGATCCACCGCTTCGAAAGTGCCTCCCCCTGAGAGCCCAGAAGAGATCGAGGGCCAAAGACGCGTCGCTCCGGTGGGTGAGACAAGGATGAGACCTGGTTCAATGGAGCGCGAACGGGAAGGGACAATGGCGTGGTGTGGTGCAAGAGATGCGACATTCGTGCGAGTGGGAGAAAAAGGAGGACACGGCAGGATGTAGCATGTTGGGCTTGGAGAGGTTGGCTTAAGGGTAGAATGCGACCAGAGGAAGCATGTCTTTGCAGACGCGACGAGCGTGTACCCCGATATGATATCTACGCATCCAGTGTACGACTCCACCAGAAAATCTGTATACATACAATGGATCTAGTGAATGGAATGCGGGCCAGTTCATGAGGACGCGCACCTGTGGATCGGAGAGCCTGTTTGACTTCCACTGGCAATGCGCCATACAAGCCGACTATCAACTCCTCCGTTTTTGCGAATATGGTGTCTTTTTGGCTCGATGTCCTCTCTGCCTGGGCATATGCACCAGGTGTCGGTGCTTCATCGACCTCCATCCCGGACTCTGCTACGGAGCGCGGAGGTGTAGCGTGAGGCGCGGCGCGGTGAGCACCGACGAACCTGCGCGGTCGTGGTGGCGTCCCGGACGACGGTCGGGGTGTCGCATATCTATGGGTCCTTCGAGGTGGTGGAGAAGCGAACGTCGCCATCGAGGTCGTGGTGGTCGTGCAAGCGATGAACAAGGCTCTCCGACTTTGACCATAAACACCCGAAAATATTACACACTCTTGGTCATGACTCCCGCTCACGTTCCAGCAGGGTTCCGCTGTCTTCCCCTACCGCAGGCTCAGTTGTCCTTGTCTGCCGTCTTGAAATGCGGACAGTCTTTTCGGTGGACGAGTCATGCAATCTCGCCGCCTGGCTGTGATCCCTCCGCACCCCTCGCGTGCGAGTACCGATTTTGTCTGCGAGACCGTGTCGTCTGCTTGCGACAGTCATCTGAAGCCCTCTTTTATCGTTCCGTCTTCCCCGACGGGTTTCTCGACCCAGCGCAAGCAGACGCTCACGAGGACGAAACGTTGGCTTGGCTCACAGACTATTTCCAGCTGGACGTCGACCTCATCAAGCTATACGACAAGTGGAGCGCACGAGATCCCGTCTTCCGCAACGTCCGAGTCCGTTTCCCCGGCATCCGCATGCTGCGCCAGGATCCTTGGGAGAACCTCGTCTCGTGAGTGAACAGAAAGTACTGGTCTCGAAATTCGACATGATCGCACGTAGATTCATCTGCTCTTCGAACAACAACATCGCACGTATAACGAAGATGGTCCATGCCCTTTGCAAGTACTACTCCCCGCCCCTCCTGTCCCTCGATCCTCCAGTTCTTGACTCGGACGGTATGGCGCAAGATGTCGCTTGTCATCCCTTCCCACCCCCGAGTACACTTGCTGCTCCTGAGGTTGCCACGAAACTGCGGTCGCTTGGCTTTGGATATCGTGCAGATTTCATTCAGCGAACGGCAAAGATGCTGGTCGACGACCATGGTACTGCAACAATAAATTCGAATGTACACTGCGTCGTTGAAGCTCCAGAGAAATGGCTCGTGACCTTGAGGGACTTGGATACCCCAAAGGCAAGAGAAGAATTACTCAGGTTTGTTGGCGTGGGTCGCAAAGTGGCTGACTGCATTTTGCTCATGAGCTTGGACAAGGTAGTTTCAAATTCCTGGCTCGCAGAAACGATGCTGATCGCGATGGTATAGAGAGAAGTTATCCCAGTGGACACCCATGTTCATCAAATTGCAACGAAACATTACGGGTTCCGTTCTCCTGGGAGTCTAAAGAAAGCGTCCATGACCCCAAAACTCTACGACGAGATCAACACCAAACTGGCCGACACCTGGGGCGAATACGCTGGTTGGGCACATACCGTGCGTAGTTAGCCTACACTCGCACAATCTCGAGTTCATAAGAAAGCAGGTTCTTTTTACTGCTGATTTGAAGGTTTTCTCCTCCTACGGGATGCCAGTATCTCCCTCTCCCTCTGTAGAAATTACTCCGAGTTCTACACCAACGGCAACTCCAGCCGGCCGGCCCTCGAGCAATAAACGGATGCGGAAGACTGTACCGCTTGGCACGGATGCGCTTCCAGTAATAATACACCCAACGTCACAGGATGATGTTAACAGTCCCATCGAAGTTACCAGTCTCGCTGAGAGAGTCAAGAAGAGACGCAGAGGTGTCGAATAGATCTATGTTTACTGCTCTATACCACCGGCACCGGCACCTCGTTCCATCCTGCACACTAGACAGTTATTTTAACTACATATCGGACCCGTCAATTATTTTGCCCAGTCGACTTCCCTCGCTCGGTAATGTACTGACACGAATCACCAAAAATATCATCAGGTAAACTAGTACATATGTCTGACATGTACACCAGTTCACATTCATTCAGAATCGCTCCATTATTGTCTACGAGGGAGCGGTAGGTCTGGGTGGGGATAAGATGAGGCTGGGGCATAGCGAGGGGAGACGGTGGCATCAACGTTTCTTCCACACTACTTCTACATAGAACTCATCCTCAACGCACCGCACTCCATTTTCCCAACCGTACGACAGACCCTTCAGGGTCCAAGTAATTATACACGCATAGCAATCGCGAGCTACTTATTACTCGTCGCACTAGCCAACAGTCAGTGGCCGCGACTTGGAAGACCCGTCCATCAAAACGGCTGGCGGGAACGGCGGACCGGTGAGAACACCGGGGGCATTCGGGAGGGTCGAAGGAGGGGCATGACAAGGCCCCCTACGACTTGCCTACAACTACACAGATAGTGTCCTACATATAGTCCCATCTACTCCTACGGGACATTGATTTAAAATTTATTATTATCATTTTGCACTCAGGCCTTACGGTCCTTGTCCCTTAGTCGTGCCGGACTCGTGCATTGCCGATGTCGCGTTAGCGTGAGCTGCATAACAACGAACTTCCGATGAGTGCAATGAGCTGGAAAAACATGTCAGTACATTACTTTCCATGGATCCACCTGATCATACCCCACTGAAGAGCGAAGGTTGCCACCACTTGTATTTCGGGGTAAGCAGCGCACCCGAGGTGGGCCCACCTTTGAGTAGGATGTCAAGCGATGGTGTGAGACAGGATACTTCGAGGCAAGGACGCACTAAAGAGACTATCAATCCCGGTGAACATTATTCCAATTCCCATGCGAGTACTGATCATCCGTGACAAGTACTCGAGCCTAAACAGCCGGACGTGTGGAAGGAACGAACCCGAGTTCGGAGAGATCACTGGTAAGGAGAGCCACGAGGGGTGCCATCAATGCAGTATCTGTCAACTGAAGAGCGAGGGTTGCCACCACTTGTATTGCGGGGTAAGCAGCGCACCCGAGGTGGGCCCACCTTTGAGTAGGATGTCAAGCGATGGTAAGAGACAGGATACTTTCAGGTGAGGACGCACCAAGGAGACTACCGATCCCGGTGAACATTATTCCAATTCTCATGCGAGCACTGTTCATCCGTGATGAGCATTCGAGCCTAGACGACCGGACGCGTGGAAGGAACGAACCCGAGTTCGGAGAGATCGCTGGTAGGGAGGAATTGGTATGCTGTCGAGTGTGATCCAATGGTTAGGTCTAGAGTTGTCGACTATGTTAAGAACCTACCGACAGCTATAATTTCGATCAACTGGCATCCTGAGGAGCATATTTTGAGGGAAATTTGCCGAACACCGAAGGTCGAGGCTGGGTTGCAAAATATGGCCAGACTGTCGCTGCCGGAAACGCCATTGTGTCTCTGACCAGTGAGGGTGGAAGTCTTCACTCAGGAACGGGACACCGTAATTAGCGATGAGCCATCATAAAGGGAGAGCCTTCTGCTGGGTGCACGGGACGAATTGATGTGCTGTCGGGTGTGATCCAATGATTAAGTCTAGAGTGGTGTCGACTAAGCTAAGAACCTACTGACACCTGTGATCTCGATCGACTGGTATCCTGAGTCTGGACCTGAGGCAGTGAGGAGCTGCGAGCATGTTTTGAGGGAAATTTGCCGAACACCTTGGTCGAGGCTGGGTTGCAAATATGGCCAAATTCTTGCTGCTGGAAACACCATTGTGTCTCTGACTAATGGGGGTGGAAGTCTTCACTCAGAGGGACTTGGGGGAGAGAAGAGTCAGTCGCGAGGCTGGTGCAAGGAAGGTGGCGACGGTGGCGGCAGTGAACTCTGTCTGGAATTCAGTGCAGAGAGTAATCCAACCACTGGCAGGATGCCAAAGGCGGGGAGCGCCCCCAGGTTCAAAAAACCAACAAACTGTGGCATGTGGAATTTTTTTTGGGAGGGAACCCATTGTCAATTGAGCGGAGTTGCGCTCGCCAGGGCAGAACCGAGACAATATTGTCGATTGTACTTCCTGCTCCGGTCGCTCTTGTTGCCCGCCGCTTTCCCTTGTTCAAAAGATAGTACATTTGCGAAACAAATATCGCACGGCTCTTCCGCCCAAAGTCATCACTGTTCGAAGATTCTTCCTTGGTCCAGAGGACGCTCACCGTCTTGAAGAGCACCAAAGTCATTCGCCTTGCGCACTACGCCAGTCGGTCCCTGTCCACGGCAAAAAGATCCATACCGCCCAACAAATCGAGGACAGGTCATCTCGGGGAACTCGTCAAAGCAACCGTACGGTGAAAAATTCCATGCTCTTGATCGCAACAAGTCATGCACACATCTTGTTCATTTCGACACTTACTGATGCCACGCTCGCGCCTGTTGCGGCTTCTCAAGCGTTTTATTCACCACCCGTGGGGGTTGTGGAGGTCACGGTACAATGCCTCGGGGCTCTTGAGGTTTAGCCATGTCAAACTGTTGGGTGAGTATCTTGAATCACTCCAATACATTCATTACGGCGGGGGGACATCTGGTTGGCTTTTTGATAGACGGTTTGCCGTCAGGGGCAGGTCGCACTGGAGTGTTGAATCTCCCCTATCACTTGAGGTGGCCAAGGGGCAGGGTGTGGTCTTGCAGTCATACTGCCTCACACAAAACGTCTTCCTGTCTTTTGAAGAGCTTGACGAGCACACGTTGAGCTGCACAGTTGGTCTATCGTGGTTTTGAATAACTTGCCTGCGCGTTTCTACCGTGACGTGACAAGACCCCTGTCAGTGACAATGTCACGTCTCAACTTCCCACCTGCGGTACGTCCGCTCCCTGGGCCAGGTTCATAATTGTCAGTATTTAAATCTATGCAGATATTGCGTACCCTATGACTGCTTGATGATCAATGCCCTCTGTGAGCATCCCTGGCTCTGTGGATGCACACAATGTTCCTTTCCTCTAGCCGGCGGTGTTCCAATTTCAAGTGGGTCTAGCCAGGCTGAAGACTTTCGCCAATTTAGGGCGCTGGAGGCAAAGAATCACCTTGATTCGTGGAGACTCGTCAGAAACTTGCCAACAAGCAGCCCTGGTATGGCGCACGGCTGCTTGTTGACACTATTCTGCGGAAGCAAAATGACGCAGTACAAATGGAGCGGTGGCCGTCACAAACTGAGTTCCGCAAGCGTATGCGCGTTTGGTGCGGTCTTGCCGTCACAGTACCCTGGCGGGACACGGCGTCTGAGTTCGACTGAAAACGGGGGCTTTATTCTCTCTCTCTCTCTCTCTCTCTTTCTTCTCTCTCTTGTTTTCGTAGCTTGACGTTGGACTCGCCTCCATTTTTCGTTCCCGCCGCACTCTCTACGTTTCAATGGATTCTGGGCGGCTCCCAACCTACCGTTCATCATACCTTTTAAGGTTTCATCCTTATCCGAGAGTGAAGCCGTCAACTCGTGAGAGGATTGCGGTGGGTTACTTGCCATCACTTTTTGTTGCTGGAAAATACTTATCATCAATCTGCGTCGAACAGGCCTCAACTCGGGATGATGACCACTATGAACCACTTCAAATGAACACCCTGCATCCAGTGAGCTTTTAGTTTGAAATGTCTGTGATCTCTGAATAGACAATAGATTTAGGAAAACGACACCCCGTTTACCCTAAACAAAGCTATTCATGAGACTGATGCTGATGATCAAATCCAGTTGCGTCAGCAACGCCTGAGCATGTCTTCTCTTGTTGTCGTAAGTTACCATACGCAATTTTCACAGTCGGGCACTGAAATTCCCATTGACAATAGGACCTTGCGTTCTTGTTCAAGAAAAAGATGTGTTTACGAGAGGACTAGCTGTGTCTGCTCGGTGACGCCCAAAAGTCGAGCACCCCGCAGGTTATGTTGCGCATAAGGTGCCCGGATACATTTACCTTTCGATGTAATTAAGTATACTCCGCATATGAACCGTTGAGGGATTATTGATTGATGTTAACATCCATAGTAGAAAAGCTGGATTTAGTTTATCTCAGAGCCAGAATTCGATGGATGTCTTTTCCAGCCCACACAATAGCCACTCTGCCGTCGACGAGGTCCTCCCGGATTAAAAGGAAGCGAGGATCACATTGTGCCTTGTTGAGATATAATCCACTTGCTCGAGCCAACTAACGTGCTGCAACTATAGGATGGGTAGCGATGTATCGAAGATAAAGTCGCCGGATTTACACTTTGACGAAGCGAGCTGTTCGCGGCAACGGGGAGTGGAACACCCATTCATCCATACAAGACACAACTCGGGGGTTACTGTTCAGTGATTGTGGACGATCAGATCTGCCTTCAGCGTAATACATATAATCCATGCCGAAGAAGACTTGGGTTGCTATTCTGGGTGTGGTACCTTCGATTGGATTGTTAACATCATCCTGCGACGTAAGGTTTATTATTACTGGAAGCTCATCCGTGTCACTGAGCGGTACAGTCTTCCGCATCCATTTCTGGCTAAGACATCGCGAAGGAGAAAGGATTCCCATTGGCAACTCCACCTTTGACCAAGTCGTGGGGGGAGAAGTTTGGTAAGAGCGCGGGGAACGCTGGCTGGTTGGAACATGACCTCAGCAGAGCCTGCCACTTTTATTTCTACCAGATCTGTCCAGTCTTTCAGGGGATACCCCATGTTAATTCAATGACTGTATGCAAGCTAGGCTCCGTCCTACGTGACCACATTCTGGCAACACTATACGACGTCATCGATCCCCAGTAGACCTTGCTATCCTGTATCATTATCTCTTTCTGCCTCTGAATCCATACGTTCATCATGCTCTGTTTCCGCGTGTTTCTCCCTCACGGTGGTCTTCCACTGTAGTGCTTTATGCAAACTGATGACTCGGTGTAAGCCCCACTGGCACCCTAGTCACGTGTACGATACATATATATCCCCGCCGCCTCGTAGAGATGCAGCAGCAGCCCTTGTACCCGTACCTCGTAGTCCCCGTATAGAGCGTGGTCCTGTTCTTTCGTGCCCGCCCTTCTCAGTGTTTCCGCCGTTGGCCACGGCCGGTTTCCACTCGGACGTGGAGATACATTATATCTCAAACTGTTTGCATTGTGACCTGTGGAGGAGATACTGTATCTTTCGTTATGCACGACCACCAGGTGCACTTTCTCCCTTCTTTCCGCCGATGCGATGCTGATCCTTGCTAGACGTCTCCGGGCTAGAACATCGTATTGCACAAAAATTACTAGCAGAGGAGGTGACATTAATGGTTCTTGGCAGCCAGCCACTGCCCGTCGACCTTTGCTGTGACTGATGCATATCTACATTGTCAGAGGATGGGCTGGATAGCCTCACTGAGAGAATCAGTATCAAATAGATCTAGTTTTACTGATCTATACCACCGCTACACCGGCACCTCGTTCCATCTTGTACACTAGACAGTTATTTTAACTACCTACATATGTCGGACTCGTCAATTATTTTGCCCTCAAGTCCCATGGTCCTTGTCCCTCAGTCATGCGTTGCCGATGTCGCGTCAGCGCGAGTTGCATCATCACCGACAACGAACACTCGGCGAGTCCAATGAACTGGCAAGACATATCACCTGATCGTACCCCACAGAAGAGTGAGGGTTGCCACCACTTGTATTGCGGGGTAAGCAGCGCACCCGAGGTGGGCCTACCTTTGAGTAGGATGTCAAGTGATGGTAAGAGACGGGATACTTTCAGATGAGGACGCACCAAGGAAACTACCGATCCCAGTGAACATCATTCCAATTCTCATGCGAGCACTGATCATCCATAATGAGCATTCGAGCGTAGACGACCGGATGCGTGTGGCGTGGAAGGAACGAACCCGAGTTCGGAGAGATCACTGGTAAGGAGAGTCATGAGGGGTACCATCAATGTAGTATCTGTCAATGGACGTCGAGTTCAGCTCGATTGTGCGATCTTAGGCTTAGATTCTTAGCAAAGGGGAAAAAAAGAACTGACAAATGCCAGCAAAATAGCCATATATGATATATCGTCCCCAAGAACCACAACCGTCGCGACTTTGCTTAGACCAATCATGCCGAGGATGAGAATGCCACACAGCGGTCGCTATAATTATCAGGTTGGCCACTTCAAGCCGGGATGCGATAAATGCAGCAGACAATCGACCTATCAAGCTCCCCTCATTCAAAGGTACTAAGTTCCAACTGGATGGGTCAGAGAACTGCCAGTGACCCAGGTGGCAGTAACAAATCACGTACAGAGTAAAAGGAGAACGTCGCTGAATGTCCGTGTTTGGTGGAATCCAATTGCCAGTAAAAGAATGGGAAGAGGACTAGGAACGAACCCGAGGTCGGAGAGATCGCTAGTAAGGAGTGCCATGGGTGCATTGGAGGAATTGGTACGCTGTCGAGTATGATGCAGTGATTGGGTCTAGAGTGCTGTTGACTAAGAACTTACCGACCTGTGACCTCGATCAACTGGTATCCTGAGCAACATGTTTCGAAATTTGCCGAACGCCGAACGCCGAGGCTGGGTTGCTTGAAAATATGGCCAGAGTCTTGCTGCCGGAAAGCCCGTTGTGTCTCTGACCAGTGGGAGTGGAAGTCTTCATTCAGAGGGACTTGGGGGAGGGAAGTCAGTCGCACTAGTGCTGTCAAGGGGGATAGCGACGGTGGCGGCTTGGTGGCGGCATTCAACTCGGTCTGGAATTCAATGGTCCCCGAAAGCCAGGGAGCACTCCAACCAGGAAAGGCGGGGGAGCCCGCTCAGGTTCAAAAAACCAACAAATTGTGGCATGTGGGATTTTTTTTGGAGGGGAAACCCATTGAGCGGAGTTGTGCTCCCCAAGGCAGAAGCTCCGGTCGCACTTGTTGCCCGCCGCTCTCCCTTGTTCAAAAGACAGCAGCATTGGCAAGACAAATATCGCACGGCTCTTCCGCCGAAGGTCATCACTTGTTCGAAGATTCTTCCTTGGTCCACAGGACGCTCACCGTCTTGAAAAGCACCAAAGTCATTCGCCTTGTGCACTATGCCAGTCGGTCCCTGTCCACGGCAAAAAAAAATCCACACCGCCCAACAAATCGAGGACAGGTGATCTTGGGGAATTCGTCAAAGCAACCGTACGGTGAAAAATTCCATGCTCTTGATCGCAACAAGTCATGCACACATCTTGTTCGTTTCGACACTTACTGATGCCACGCTCGCGTCTGTTGCGGCTTCTTAAGCGTTTTATTCACCACCCGCGTGGGGTTGTGGAGGTCACGGTATAATGCCCCGTGGTTTGCCCATGTCAAACTGTTGTGTGAGTGTCTTGAATCACTCTAATGCATTCATTACGGCGGGGGGACATCTGGTTGGCTTGCTGATAGACGGTTTGCCGTCAGGGGCAGGTCGCACTGGCACTGAAGTGTTGAATCTCCCCGATTGCTTGAGGTGACAAAGACGTGGGGTGTGGTCTTGCAGCCACCTCACACAAAATGTCTTGCTGTCTTTTGAAGAGCTTGACGAGCACACGTTGAGCTGCACAGTTGGTCTATCGTGGTTTTGAATAACTTGCCTACGCGTTTCTACCGTGACGTGACAAGACCCCTGTTAGTGATAATGTCACGTCTCAACTTCTCACATGGCACCTGCGGTACGTCCCGCTCCCTGGGCCAGGTTCATAATTATCAATATTTAAATCTATGCAGGTATTCGATGCGTACCATATGACTGCTTGATGATCGATGCCCTCTGTGAGTATTCCTGGCTACTGCAGATGCGGCAAACAATGTTGCTTTCCTTTAGCCGGCGGTGTTCCAATTTCGAGTGGGTCTAGCCAAGCTCAAGACTTTCGTCAGGTTAGGGCGCTGGAGGCAAAGAATCACCTTGATTCGTAGAAACTCGTCAGAAACTTGCCAACAAGCACCCTTGGTATGGCGCGCGGGTGCTTGTTGACACTGCTCTGCGGAAGCAAAATGACGCAGCACAAATGGAGCGGTGGCCGTCACAAACCGAGACCCGCAAGCATTTGCGCGTTTGATGCGGTCTTGCCGTCACAGTACCCTGGCAGGACAGGGCGTCTGAGTTCAACTGAAAACGGGGGCTTTATTTTTTTCTCTCTCTTTCTTTCTCTTATTCTCGTAGCTTGACGTGCCTAGCATCCGTGGAAGCCGGTCTCGTCTCTATCTCTCGTCTCTACCGTACTCTCTACGTTTCAATGGGTTCTGGGCGGCTCCCAGCCTACCGTTCATCATATCTTTTAAGGTTTCATCCTTACCCGAGAGTGAAGCCGTCAACTCGTGAGAGGATTGCGGTGGGCTACCTTGCCATCGCTTTCTGCTGCTGGGAAATACTTATCATCAATCTGCGTCGAACAGGCCTCAACTCGGGATGATGACCACTATGAACCACTTCAAATGAACATCTTGCATCCAGTGAGCTTTTAGTTTGAAATGTCTGTGATCTCTGAATAGACAATAGATTTAGGAAAACGACACCCCATTTACCCTAAATAAAGCTATTTATGAGACTGATGCTGATGATCAAACCCAGTTGCGTCAGCGGCGCCTGAGCATGTCTTCTCTTGCTGTCGTAAGTTACTATACGCAGTTTTCACAGTCGGGCACGGTTGAAATTCCCACTGAAAATAGGACCTCGCGCTCTTGTTCAAGAAAAAAATGTGTTTACGAGAGGACTAGCCGTGTCTGCTCGGTGACGTTTAAAAGTCGCGTACCTTATGTTGCACATAAGGTGCCCGGATACATTTACCTTTCGATGTAATTAAGTATACTCCGCATATGAACCGTTGAGGGAATATTGGTTGATGTTAACATCCATAGTAGAAAAGCTGGACTTAGTTTATCTCAGCCTTCGACGGACGTCTTTTCCAGCCCGCACAATAGCCACTCTGCCGTCGATGAGGTCGTCCCGAGTTAAGAGGCAGCGAGGATCGCGCTGTGCCTTGTTGAGATATAATCCACTTGCTTGAGCCAACGGACGTCCTGCAGCTATAGGATGGGTAGCGATGCATCGAAGATAAAGTCGCCGGATTTACACTTTGACGAAGCGAGACAGTGGTTCGCGACAAGATTCGGTAACGGGTATGGAACATCCCTTCATCCGTGCAAAATATAGCTCGGGTCCGATCATCGATCACCGGTCACCGTTCAGTGATTGGATGATCAGATGAGCCGCGTCAGCGTAGTGTAATCCGTGCCGAAGAGGACTCGGGATGCTATTCTGGCTGCATCCAGTCCATCCTCTGACAACAAAGATATTATAACAGTCATGGCAAGGGTTGACGGGCAGTGACTGACTGCCGTGAACCATGAATGTCACTTCCTTTACTACTGATTTAGTTTTTGTTTTTGTGCAATACGATGTTCTGGAGACGTCATCAAAAGTGGAGTTGTCAGCAAATCCTTTCTCCCTTGCGATGTCTTTGGCAGAAACGGATGCAGAAGACTGTCACATCGCTTGACACAGATGAACTTCCAGTAATAATAAACCCAACGTCGCAGGATGATGTTAACAATCCCACCGAAAACACCAGCCTTGCTGAAAGAGGGGAGAAGAGACCGAGGGGTGTCGAATAGATCTCAGTTTACTGATCTATATCACCTACACCGGTACCTCGTGAATTCCATTCTGCACGCTAGACAGTTATTTTAACTACGCCTACGCGTGTCGAACCCGTCAACTATTTTTCTCTCAAGCCTCACGGTTCTTGTCCCTCAGTCGTGCGTTGCCGATGTCGCGTCAGCGCGAGTTGCATCATCACCAACAACGAACACCCGGTGAGTCCAATGAGCTAGCAAAACATATGAGTACATTGCTTTCGATGGATCCACCTGATCGTACCCCACAGAAGAGTGAGGGTTGCCACCACTTGTATTGTGGGGTAAGCAGCGCACCCGAGATGGGCCCACCTTTGAGTAGGATGTCAAGCGATGGTGTGAGACAGGACACTTTCAGGCGAGGACGCACTAAGGAGACAACCGATCCCCGTGAACATCATTCCAATTCCCATGCGAGCACTGATTATCGATTATCCGCGATGAGCATTCGAGCGTAGATGACCGGACGCGTGGAAGGAACGAACCCGAGTTCGGAGAGATCACTGGTAAGGAGAGCCATGAGGGGTGCCATCAATGCAATATCTGTCAATGAACGTCGAGTTCAGCTCGATCGTGCGATCCTAGCAAAGGGGGGGAAAGGAATTGACAAATGCCAGCGAAATAGCCATATATCGTCCCAAGAACCACAACCGTCGCGACGTTGCTTAGACCAACCATGCCGAGGATAAGGATTCCACACACAGCGGTCGCTATAATTATTAGGTTGGCCACCCCAAGCTGGGATGCGATGAATGCAGCAGACAATCGACCTATCAAGCTCCCCCCATTCAAAAGTACCAACTGGGTGGGTCAGCGAACTGCCAGTGACTCAGATGGCAGTAACAAATCACGTACAGAGTAGAAGGAGAACGTCTCTGAATTTCCGTGTTTGATGGAATCCAATTGCAAGTAAAAGAACGGGAACAGGACTGCAATCTGAAAGCATAACAATCTACCATATTGGCAGTATCACTTGTCAAGGATGGCCATGGCAGGTGGACAAACACCCACCCGATGCTCATGATACAAAACGGCATGTCATGGATAATACCCCTTCCGACGGACAAGTAATTTGGAGAGTGTTTAGGCGGTTCCAATCGCGTGCGCATAAGGAGACAGGCGATGAGAAGCAAGGCACTGATGAAGGCAGCACTTATTCGTACACCATTGGCAAAGCCTACGCTCCGGTCGAACAAGTAGTTCAACATGATGGGGTGCACGACCGATCCAATTGAGGTTCCAGAGACAACGAGGCTCATTGCAAGCGTTCGACGTTGGCGGAAATATTGCGACACCACTGCCATCGTCGGGACATACACAATTCCCTGACCTATCCCGAGGCCAATCCCTTGAGCGAGCAAGATCTATCATTCCATGTCTGTGGGACAACTCGTACGATATATCGGTGGCAGAATGATCGTACCGGATAATATTGACCTGGTTGGGTGAGCGAGAGCATGAACAGGGTGAATGACTGCAATAACGACCCTCCAATCAACAGATAGTAGCTTAGTGCAATTAAGCATCGAGTGTCGGTTAACATCATAGATGGAAGTTGGAACGTACAAATAACCGCGATCATGGAGTACACCTGCAACAATACCAAAACCGGACCCCAGGAATGCATTGATACTTCCTATCCATCTATCAAGCAGACGTCGAACACCATACATGGCGAAAGCTCTGAACGATACTTACGATATCGCAAAGGGTGATTTATTGGCGAGATAATGTAGGGTGTAAAAGTCTGTAACCATCAATACAGGACCACAGGGGGATTTGGAGGAAGATCGTTACCTTGATAAACGCCAAACGACGTGGCGTACCTTGTTTTCGTGTCAGTGAGGGCATTACTTACAAAAGCAAATTTCACGCTGACCCGAAACCGCAGAACAGGACCAGCGCCCTATCAAGGTATGGCATCCATCGTAGCTATCAGAGGATTCCATGGCAAAGTGACACTCACCCGCCGATGACAGTGCACCATGCTGCAGTGCCGCCTTCGGGAAATTGATCAGGCTGGACTCCAGTCTTGTCCGATTCCTGCTTCTCATTCAAAATGGCCCGTGGCGGGATCTCTGTGACAATCTGTGTCGATGATACGTTCGAGGGCATGCTATGGGTTGAAAGGAGGTTGTGGTTGAAATCCTGAAGTGTCATCTTCTTGCGGTAAAAACACAACGGCCCTGCAAGCCAGACTAGGATGCCACTGGCCCACTGCCTGCCAGGGACCAGGGACCAAAGGGTAGGGTTCAGCACCTACTTAGATAGCCGGCCACATTATAGTGTGGTCGAATGCGGGTTGGTTGTTATAATATCGCGCAACAATGAAAAGATGGGCCGGCATCTGCGAGGTTCAGAAACTTGGCTGCAACTTGTGTTACCACTGCCAATACTACTATGTAGTATCATAGCTCTGGATGTGCAAGTGGAAAACAAGTACGATTATTGTGGCTGTGTCGTAGACGTACGACCAAGTCACATGGTTAATGCAATCTCAACATCGCATTGCTCGAGGTTTCAGTATGTCTCACACGAATCCCATACAAGAAATCATAGACACGACGCAAGCAAGCGATCGGGAAGATCACTCTTCCGGATCCGAGGCAGAACGCCCGGGACACATAGACAACTCTCCGGAAGTGCCACAAGCATCGTCTTCCAAACGCAAGAAGAAGAAGAAACCTAAAGCTGCCAGAGTCGTGGATGCATTACGCGGAAATGAGATACCGCACTCTATTGTAGATCACGCTGTCAAGACGGAGCAAGGCTCGCGAGTACCTCCATCTGACACCGCCGAGGCTGTCAGGCAAGCACTGAATCACTTGAGACTTATGGACGCGCTCAAGGGGAAGGCGAGTATTACTGGACGCGGAAAGAACACTCTTGGAGAGCATAAGGTATCCTTCACCCGCTTCGTCTTCGTCGTGCGTAATTATCCTTTCCAAGTTTTGGGCGACGCAACCCGTCCCTCAAATGGGTAAGTCAAATTGCCTCGATCCGTGGCTATATCTCAACGGTTATCAACACCCAGGCGATGAACCACCTGCAGAAGATGGGTATATCGAGCCCACTAAGGCAATAGAGGATGTTCGACAGGACCCATATCCATTGCCGAAGGACTTCGAGTGGTCCACTTTGGACCTTAATGACCCTAAGCAGGTATGTGCTATGTGGGTCCTACCAGATTCCTACGTTAACTTAGGCTCCAGATTAAAGAGGTTTATGATTTGTTGTCACTTAACTATG
>QGOI01006690.1:0-24990 GCA_003313885.1 Boletus sp. MG55
CCACTAATCAAATAAAAACAAACTGTGAAAGCTACCAACAAATGTGTTCCCGAACAAGCTCTTACACCGACGATACCTCCGCGTTCGCCGACTGGGTTCGATTGAGTGATGGGCTTAGTCATCCTATTAGCTTTGTAATCATATCCCGATTTGTCATCATTGACCTCAAGGCGAATGCCTTCGTAGCGGAGTCGCAAGTCACAAGTGCGGTCGTGTCAGGTGCCCCGACAACGTTCCTAGATGGAACTCTGAATTATGTGCTCAGATAACAAACGGTTTACGAGATTCGGGTCGACTGTAGGTAATTTTTGGCCATTATGCTCCTCCCGACACCATGTGGAGACACGGCACATAACCCCACAGAATCAGAACGGAGTGCCTCGACAGCGAGGAGATAAGATAAAATAAAATAAACATCGTATTTGCACGTCGAATATGAACTGCATACCCAACGGCCGTCAACACAAGGCAGTTTTTGATCCCGCTGACCCGAGATGACGGCGAAAAAAGGAAACGTTGAAACGGGTCGCGCAATTTCCTTACCAATATATCTACGGCACTTTCCAATGCCGTAGGGTCTGCAATCCAAGTAAGTAGCACTTGATACGAAGAGGCCGAAGAGGCTTCCAGTTCCGAAGATGGGTGATCGGGCGACTATCCACATCCTTCCAAAGTGGACGAGCGACGATCTCAAGAGACGTCAACCTTCGGTCCGTCCGATCCATGTGCGCTCGAGCCCTCCGTCATGATCCGATCTCTCGCTTCTTTTTTCTTGGAAGTGACGACGTGCGACGGAAAGTACAGGTCCGTGTATCAGTTCTATTTCATCAATCAGTCACATGGGTGCATCCAGGTGCAGGTGACAAGGGTGTGGTCGCCGGATGTGTGATACTTACTCCGAGATCCGCTATGGAAACAACACCCAGCCTGGAGGCGAGATTAACCTTGACAGAGGTTGAAAGGGTAACGGGGTTTTCGGAAGGCCTTTTTTCTTGGCTTTTGCTGGCCCTCAGTCGATGCTGTAATCATTTAATGTGAGATAAAGTAACACGGGATATCATCTCCCAGATCATGGAAATAAAATTCCGCTCCCAATGCATCCGATCCTCGGAAGCTAAAGAAACCCGCTGCTGATATGGTCACGACGTCCCCGGTCGAAAGAAGCCTCCATTGTACGTACGCTGTGGAGATCTCGGAGTCTAGGCGGCTACAAATAAAACAGCCTTGTATCCGTCGGGAGATTATAGAAGCCGTGTAAATACCATCATACCACAAAGACGTAATGATGGTGATCAGTAGCCAGAGTCACATCGGAAGGACGTATGGTCTAACCGAGCCCGTCGAGTCGAATGACACACGTTTACCCGGGGAATTGATGGCTTGGGTTAGAATACCCGCAGAAATCGGCAGGTGTTTTGGAGAAAGGTCGATTCCATTTAGGTACAATAATGTGCGCACCTTGATCACTCGCTTTAATGCGATGCACAAAGGTCCGCAATCAGAATTTTTTCTGATAGGTAAACAATCAAGTCAATAGAAGAATCGCAAATTCACGATGGATGGTGCGCACGACATTGGAGCTATCACATCGGGACGGAGGAATCATGGAGGAATGAAGAAGATACTAGCTTACATACCTTCAGTCTGAGGTTCGGCATATGTGTTCCATTTCAGGGCTACGTGCACAAATTGCAGCATCCCGAGCATGGCCTAGGTAAGGTGCCAGCCCAAGGGCGCATGTCCGTCTTGATCGCCGCCGCGTAGATGCAGGAAATCTGGACGGAGCTTGAAACTCACAGAAGGCATCAAGTAGTTTCCATAATCGAAAGTCGTCTCGCTGTGCAAGTTCAAGCGTTTGTTGTGAGCTAATTAGCTTTTAGTTCAAGTTCAAATGTTCCAGAAGACTCAGAGTTTATGTGGTCACGTGATGCATGTCCACTTTCCTAATTGGTGTGCCACGAAGAGAGTAGAACGTTGAACAGATTCAGCTACGGGCAAGCTACGGGTACTAATGACTCGTGAGGGAAGTCACTACATGCGACCCCATGATAGTGAAGACTATGAGGAAGATTTGGAACAAATTCGGTCTGTTTCCTTTCTGTTCAATTTGTGGTGGATCTCACCCACTCCTAGGCGATACGAGGATTTTACCACTATCGGTGTGTCCGCGGTGTGCGCCTCGTGGTTTCGTTCGTTTTACTCATGTAATCATTTTTATCTTAGACTGGATCCAAGATTCGATAATAGAGAGGAACAGGCGGATTCGTGATGCTGACAAGTCGCGCACTGCCTACCGTGGCCCCAATGGTGAAATCACGCCCGCTTGGGTGTGGGCACAATGTTGGAAGCTGGTGACTGCTGGTGAATCTTGGTTCGTGATAACCTTGGTCGGTCCGTCTCCTGTCCTGCTCTACCAGACGACCTTGGTTAAGAGTGTTGGCTAGGTATATTCATTGGTGTCAACGCTGCGCTCATTTCCATCGTGACCGAATGGCTTTCTGACATCAAGAATGGGTATTGTACCGATGGATGGTGGCTGAATCAACAATTCTGCTGTTGGGAGGTTGACAGTGATGATGAATTTTGCCCAGCTTGGCATCCTTGGAGTTCGGTCACCCCAGGACGATGGATAGTTTATGTTTCATTCGCGGTGTGCTATGCTCTATTAGATCCTGTTCGCATATGAACATTCATATGTTTTACAGGCCATCTTCGCATTCGTGGCAGCTCATCTAGTTCGCACTATGGCACATTATGCTGCAGGCTCTGGAATCTCGGAAATTAAGTGTATCCTTGCAGGCTTCAACATGAAAGGGTTCCTTGGATTTGGAACGTTCTTTATCAAAAGCCTCACTTTAGTACGTTCCTTGGCTCGTGCATTTGTGTGGGTGCTAATCAGGGACAGCCCTTGGTCATTGCCTCTGGCTTGTCTGTTGGAAAAGAAGGACCATCTGTGCACGTTGCTTGCTGTATTGGGTTCCTGGTTGCCGGATGGTCCCGACGCTTCTCTCGAAGTCCAAGTTCGTGACAACACATTCTTGCCTTTATCACTTGTATTCACGCCCGCTTAAGGTAAAATGAGAGAGGTTATGACGGCTGCATCCGCGGCCGGTGTCGCCGTTGCTTTCGGTTCACCAATCGGAGGCGTGTTGTTCTCAATTGAGGTGACTTCTTGACGTTATCCGCATTCTTGGTAGATTCTTGTTAAACATCCGCCACAGGAAATGAGCCACATATTCAGTATCAAGACTATGTGGCGGAGCTTTGTCTGTGCGTTGGTCGCTACCTTTACACTTTCCGTCCGTGCATATTCTCACACTTTATGATGTATCCTGATGTATCTTCTATAGGTCATGAATCCTTTCCGCACTGGAAAGCTTGTTCTTTTTCAAGTGACATATAACCGTAGCTGGCACTTCTTCGAGATCATCTTCTTTGTGATCCTTGGAATTTTCGGTGTTGGTGACAACTACTTTCATTTTTTTTTGGCAAAACCCTGATTTCTATCCGACAGGGACTTTATGGCGCGTTCATGGTCAAGTTTAATATGCAAGTTGCCGCATTTCGCCGGAAGCACCTGGCAAACCACGCGGTAGCAGAGGCTGTCGTACTTGTCATTTTGACCGCGATGATTGGATATCCGAACCGATTCTTACGGATCGACATGACTGAGATGATGTCCATCTTGTTCCGTGAATGCGAAGGCGGAGGTGATTATGATAACTTGTGCCAGTAAGTGTACTTCTGGCTTCATACATGCATTGAATTGATCCCTTGGACAAGGCTCTCTGCACAATGGCACATGGTTAACTCGTTGCTTCTAGCTACTGTTATACGGATGGGGCTAGTTGTTATTTCGTATGGCTCCAAGGTTCCCGCAGGGATCTTTGTGCCGTCTATGGCTATCGGAGCCACGTTTGGCCGTATGGTCGGTATTATCGTCAAATCTATATACAGGTAAGATAACCTTGTTTCTTCTACACCGAGACTAGCTTTTTATGATTGTATTAGAACGTATCCTCAATCAGGGATATTTGCTGTTTGCGACCCGGATATTCCCTGCATCACCCCTGGCACGTATGCATTTCTCGGGGCTGCAGCCGCCTTGAGCGGTGTTATGCGAATAACTGTCACAGTCGTTGTGGTCATGTTTGAGCTTACTGGCGCGCTGACATACATACTGCCAACTATGGTTAGTCTTAGTTGTTGACGTATCTCGTCTCCGCGTTTACCGCTATTTGGTCATAGATGGTGATTCTAGTCACGAAAGCTGTTGGCGACTTCCTTGGAACGCGCGGAATAGCCGATGAGAGTATTCGGTTTAATGGGTACCCCATACTGGATCAACATGATCATTCGTCGAACGTGGCAGGTGGGTTATCTAAGTTCATGATGCCGATGTGGACCCTTGGACCCTTGGACCCTCCTGACGTGTACACTAGTCTCTGAGGTGATGAAGAAAGACTTGACGCTCCTTTATGCTTCAGGGATGAGCGTCAACGATGTCGGTAAGGTGTTCAAGCGAACGAGTAATGCTTTCACCGATCTGTGCGCTCTTTCCACAGAGAACGTACTCGCTTCGACCAACGTGAAAGGCTTTCCAATTGTGGCTTCCAAGTCATCCAGGGCCCTTTCGGGTTATATTGGGAGGACTGAACTGCGCTATGTACTAGGTATTTTTTTTCTATGCAGACCTGACCTATGGCCTCATCGTGTTCTAGACAAGGCCCAACATATGGGCGATGTGTTGCCAGAAACGCCGTGCTCATTCAGCCGACAAGTGTCTGATCAGGAAGACTTTATCTTGTCAGGGGTGACGTCAGGATCGGCTCTGGGAGCCGAAGAGGATGTTGCAGATGAATTACTGGAGACTACGGCATCGAATGATGTCCTTAAACTGTGGCCCTGGGTGAACCAGGTATGAACCCTTCTTGATTCTAGGGTTGTTATTTCACTGATGAAGGTCACTTAGACACCTCTCACCGTGTCGCCACGGTTACCACTCGAGATCGTGATGCAGCTTTTCAAGCGTATGGGGTGAGTCGATCTCTGGTTTACACACCTCACCACTGAACGCGATTGTGGTAAAGCCCACGTGTCATCCTTGTTGAGGAGCTAGGGTCTCTGAGGGGATTGGTCACTGTGAAGGACTTGTTAAGGTTCAACCTGACTGATAATTCTGAGAGCGATCGGCACCACTGGGGCAATGGAGAATTTGAAGCTGTTTTGGAAGTGACGTGGAACTGGGCTGTAGGGACGGCGAATGACTTCGTGGAATGGTGTAGAGGTATCGTCCGAGGCTGAATATCCGAATAAACACTGGTGTCAGCTGATCGCATTCTGGCTGTATTGCTTATTCGAGTATGCAGAGCGTTGCACCACGACCAGCGCCTTTTTCAGGAGTTCTCCGTGGACTCGAACCAGCCATTTAGGATACACGGGACTGCCAACAGTACGAAAACTCTGCGCAGACCTCGTCGTTTACTGGACCAAAACGTCTGGTGCCGAGACTAAGGTTCTTGTTCGTTTTTGCTCCTGGGTCGTGTCGTGTCTTGCCAGTGAGCGGGCATTCGTGTACCTGGGAACTACACAACATTGTCCATCATCTTTTATGATTCTCAATGGGGCACTCCCAATGTTCTCAATGCCAAATTAGGGTTGGCTCTGCGATCATATCGCAGCCCTCCCAAGTTATTGTTGCCTGGAGTCATGATAAAATGAGGTTCGGCATCGACTTGCTGTGCTTCGCGCTGTGTCCTCGAAGCCCATACACTGAACGCCAACACTCCACCCGAAGGCGTGCTGGAAATGAACTATTAAACAACCAATAGTCGGCATGAAAACACTCCCAGATGGTCAACGTCTGTCCATGATGTGCAGGAAATCCGTGAAAAAAGTGCCTGTTCGGTTCACCCTGACCTTGAAGCGCTTCGCGGGCAATTGAGTGATAGTCCAAACTGCATGAGGTTCGTCTTGTTCCACGTCGTATTAATATTCCCTTGGTCTATGAATAAGGACTCCGTAACGGTGTATTCCTGTATTGTTCAAAATCTATACACACATGTATTTCGGGAATTCCATGCTGTCAGCTCGGAACCCCGAATCATATGCTAAAATAATTTCGTCTTCCCTATAATATGTTATGATCGTGTGCAAATGAGGACGGCAGAGTTGTTACTTACGGAAAGGAATTGGATGCAACGCACACGACACGCGAGGTGTTCCCATATCCGCGAATTTCGTGCTGACGGCGTTGCCCTATCCGCAGATTAATGGTATTGCTCCGTTGGCTTTGCATGCGTATATTGTTCGCGGACTTTTCCCACTGGCTTGGAGAAGGTGCGAATCATCAATTTATTCCCAGATATGTCGTAGCACCCCTGAGAAAAGGGCTGTCGATCGTACACAGCGTGGGTGAACATTTGAACCCTCTCATACCTGCATAAATTAGCAGCATAATGCGGGAGCAATTCATTATGGCGAGTGGCATACAGCTTCGCGCGCTCCCATCAGACCGAAGATCTATCATGAGATCATAGTGAACTATTTGTTTGCGGGATCAGATCGCGCGGTGGTATCTCACAATGACCGGGTCCAAAATATGTGATCTAACGAGTTCAGCGACAAACGGATCCGTCCTTAATGGAGAAACCCAAACCTGTTTTATTGGAAGCATGCGCAAATTGTTGTGGGGAGGGAGATCCAGAGGAGAAGAACCATATGGTCCGCATCAGGCAGAAGAGGGGGACTCAGTCTCAACCCGAACTATGATATCGACTGTTAGGTCGTGAGATACATGCAGCTGATCGCAAAATGCTGGATCCAGGTTCTAATGAAAAAGAAAGAAAGAAAAGACATAAACTCAGAAACTTATCAGCATCAGAATTTTTAGAGAGGGACAAGCACATCACCAGCAACATCGATCGAAGTCAGAGTATTCACTATATCAATTTGACTCGTCAGGCCAGAGGAAAACTGGTTGAGGGTATCGAAAGTGCCGGAACATGTGAAGGTGAAGCTAGCAAGGAATCAAAGACTTGAGACTCGACTCACTGAAATGTCGTACGTACGACAAAAAAAATCTTCGTTCGTGAGCGTACAACTGGATATACTCAGACCCGCCAATTGCGTGCGTGCGCCTATTTTGGTGAGGAGCCTTACCTTGCTGTCGACAACTTGAACGCCCAGTCATTCGGAAAATGGACGGGATCTACTACATCACAGGTTTTCGAATTGCCAGCTGTGTTGTAGATTGTATCTCCAGTTATACTTTTTCCAAGTCTGCTTCATCGACTGATAAGTGTACGCTGGATATGGGTGTGGATCGGAACATTACGAACGAGAAAAGACGAGTTGAACATCTGGCTGTCAGACCATTTTTTCCAGTGCGATTACTTACAAAGTTACAAGCATATTAGTCCGAAAATAAAGATCCGACATCGCTCGAGCTCCTCGGAGCCAGCTGGACTTACTGAGGTGTGGTCAGGGTCGGGGACATGACCCTCGGAACTTCGTCTCCCTATCGTCTTGCACATTTCATTAAATTACAGTTGACTAACACCTGTCGCTGGATAGAGACGATGGTAGACCTACCTCAACTTTGACCTGGTTACCCAAGCATATCGCCAGTTTGAAGTAGCTTGCAAAAAGGACCTCTGATATCCTATTACTGGAAATAAAGTAGGCTCGAAGTGTTGACTGATACATTGCGGCTAAGTCACTGGCTCTAGCCATTCTACTCGAGGGTGGTTTTTCGTAATGTAGAAAAAAAAAATCGCAAGGATCAGGTTGGAATCGAGAGGTTTTGACTTAGATTATGAGTGAAATCAATCCAAATGGGATACATAAGTCCTGCTTCAAGTTTAAGTCAGCGAAAGCAGAATCACAGAGTGACTAGCCCGTATTGGATACTACTTCTGGCCGGGCATACACGAGGCTCTAAAGGAAAACGGAGACAGAAGGATGCCCATTAGTACTAGCCGTGTGTCCAAAAAAAGACAAGTATTATAAGGGTCAAGTACAGACTCAGACGACTGCCGGAACATATGGAAAAACTCCACTGTAAGTATACAAACTGTGCCGGGC
Organism: Boletus sp. MG55; assembly: GCA_003313885.1. Classification (NCBI taxonomy): domain Eukaryota; kingdom Fungi; phylum Basidiomycota; class Agaricomycetes; order Boletales; family Boletaceae; genus Boletus; species Boletus sp. MG55. Next base: position 8,086 of record QGOI01006690.1, read on the forward strand.
TCTTCTCCAACAGAGGTGAACGATTTGAGCCAAGGGATGCTCATTGACATGTTTTGACCATCGAGTTTGACCTTCCACTAACTTCCGTACCCTCGGGCCTCGGGGCCACTTTGTTTTGCCGCGCTTGGATACATGTTACCTGAGGTCAAGGGTAGGACTCGGGAATCAATACCTCGTCCGGTCCGTTACTAGAGATGGCTTCCAACGATGTCCAGTATATTTGATGGAACGATACTCCAGATGTGGGGGTAAAAGGAGTAGCATCCAATGGAAAAGGTGCTGCGCTCCACTGGCATGAGAAATCCGGTTTACATAAATGCGAAGTATGCCAATACCATACACTGCCCTGCGCAGGTAAGCGACATAAAAATGTAAATGTCGGTCGTGCTGCCACACATGACAAAGTCAAGCGTACCACACACCATCTTTCCATTCTTCTATCTCCAATATCGAGGCAGGTCACAGTAGTAAGTTGGATGAGGAGGGCGTTGGTTCATGTGCTTTAAGACGGGATAGTAATGAGATTGCATACGAATACAAAACATTTAGTAGTCCTATGCACAAAGTTGAAGGTCGACATGGAGGTGATATCCATTCCATATAGAAAGTGTCATTATTTGCTCTCTCCCTTTTTTGCAGACATGAGATGAGTCTGGATAATCATCACAGTGGCAGTCAACCAATTGGGCGGCAGTTTTCACTGCAAGGCACAAGTGGTGATTTGAGCATTTTTGATCCCCTCTTCCTACTAATCTGTAGAAGTTCGTCAGCACTTGTGAAAGAGCGGAACCATACTATTTTCCAGCAGAGGATGTTCAGCACCAGGCCGCCCAACGTCCGGTCCCCCTGGCCCCACATGTACGTGTCAGCGATATCATTTTCTCATCATCCTGACCTGAGCTTAATGATCTCGTACACCCTGCTGCGTCATTACATAGATAACATCAACCAACTCCCCTATCAAAGGGTCGTTTCACCGAGGATATAACGATCATTTAAAATTTCTCTCGAATAACTCACAATATTCGTTGCCCCATTCAGCAGATATTTTAGGGTCTACACATTTGGGTACTCAAGACGAGATTTGAGATAACAGATCCCCGCGTATCCAGGAGGACCGATGTGAGGCTGCTGAGGCGGTCGGAGAAGATGTAGCCGCGCTGTATCCATCAGATGCGGCCATGTACCTGGAATTGATTGTCAATGACCCCAAACACTGCTACCCATTCTACTAAGTCCTCACCCTCTCCGCAAGGGTCATATCAATATATCTCATTAGCACACCCACTGCGGCGACTAAACCAAGGAAGTGGCTTCACACACGCGAGGCGTGGATTGAGACAGGTGCTAGCAATCATGGTGGTTGCTGTTTCCGCATCGAACCTCCCGCCATCGATTCCGTACTAACAAGTTGGCGTGGCGTTGCCGTCTGTCGCTTTCTTACAGTTTCATGGTGCTCGCGGACTTTTCCCCAGCGGGAAAGGGGATCGGATCGTCAAATATCATGACAACTTTGTCCCATTTAACCTCCACCCCATTCAATGGAAACACACGAATAAAATGTAGTAGGGTTTCCACAGAATCGTCTGGAAGCAGTGAGGAGTTTCACTATCGTACATGATAGCCCGATCGGCAGTGCATAACCAGAAACACTCAGGGCCTCATGTTATCTGTCCAAATATGTCGCCGATCTGTATTCTGGAAATCAGAAAATCATTTGTGAAATCAGCATCTGTGTGCTGCCCCAGAAGCGGCCGCCATGAGATACTTATGCTGGTACTAGTTAGCAAAAGCCCATCGGGAAAGGTGCCATATCGAGGCTATCTTGGCCAAATCACTTACTGTAACCAAACTCAATGTTCATTGTCCAAACACATATGAATGTATAGGGTCTGTGAAAGGAACAAAGGTCCTTAATTCTAGTTGAATGGCCAAAAAATGGGTAGACATCATTTCATTGATCTGAGAATATGGCCACGGTTTTCGCAGAACGATCACTTTCGTGTCTTTTTCCATGCACGATCCCCCTCCTCCCCATTGATGGCACGTTTTTTGCCACTACCCGCCTCTTTTCCGCCTTTCCCACCCTTTTTGTCTGTCCTCGTGTCGTGTGCCTCATCTCCGTATCCAACTTCGCTAGAGATACTGAGTTCGGCAAGCATCACCCTTACTACTTGCCTGACGTTCCTCAGAATTCGTTTCTCCCCTAGCCTCACGATCACGGCGTATCGCTTACGCTTAGTAAGTGTTTCCGGCGGGGAAAGCAGGTGCTCATCATCCTGACGAAGACATGTAAGTAAACCAGGGTCAATGAGTGTTGTAGTTAGAAAAACCTCGACGCTGCCACCGATATACACCCTCTCGCGCCGCTTGAATACCTCGTCCAATATCTCCAGCACTTCCTTGGTATCGTTCAGGTTACCCTTTCTCAAATTTCCCCTTGGAAGCTTCCCTTTTGAACGAGCGCTCTTGAAATCAGGTTCAGAGAGAATAAGGAGACGAGTCAGTGAGATGAGTGCGGGAGGCAAGGTCGTAGACAAGTGAGAACCAGATTCGGGGAGACTGATGACAAAAGTACTAAAAGATCAGATGAACCAAGTTAGTATATCCTTAGACTAAAGTGAAACCAGCAAAGAGAGAATGTTAAGGCAGGTTGACGAGCAGCAAAAAAGGGGGTAATGAGACATACTCATCCTCACCCTCATCAAGCCACCATTCAATGCGCGCGTGCACGTCCTTTACCCTCGACCCAAAGTCAGTAGTTCGTACCACGTGGACAACCAGGTCTGCTCGAATCTCTACAACATCTGAAGGGTTCCCCAAATGCAATATGGTATCCGCATCCGCGTCGTTTTTCATTTGTACGTCTCCATGTCCATCAAGCATAGCAACAGATGAAGAGGAGAGTAGTCGGACCAAATCAACATGTCCGTATCGCCTTAGGAGTTCTGAATTCGGTGGGTCACCATATGTATTGAACTATGCTCGCATCCGTGAGTGGCATTTTATTTTATTTTATTTTGTGAGGAAGAAGCAACGAGCAAAATTAGCAAGGTATATGGCTAGGCAATGAAACACACTCACGATCTGCTCGCCTTTCTTAATGTTCATTGTGGTTACCATCCGTAGTTCAAATGGTTCGTAGAACAACTTTGCCTAAACAGTATTTGTAATGATCAGCTGGCTCGACAATTTGCAGCTAAGGTAGTCAAATGAGACTCAAGGAAGAAAATAAAACGTATGAAACCAAATGTACACGAAACAGGATAGGACTGGACTCACGTTCTCGCTGCCCCACCTTGCATTCAAAATGTCCGCCATCGGCACCATAGCCACATCCGAAGGGTCATCTTCCTTGTCATCTTCCGAATCAGAGTCCATCTCTTCGCTGGTATCTTCCAGAAGAGAGGCGTGAGGATGCGCATTGTCAATGTACATGGATGATTCGATTGGGTTGTTCAGATGAGCATCTTCGCCTTCATCTGCATCGCTTCCCCCTTCCCCTGTCTCACCGTTGCGGTCTTTGTCCTCCTCGGCTTCATTGTCATCCGTCCAACGGCTGACTGTGAAGCTACGTGATAAAATACGACTCCCAGCACGGTGATATGCGTCAAGGGTATACCATTTCCCATGATGAGAATGTGGGAAGAGACCAGGGGATGTCTAGCAGCAAAGGTTGAAACGAGAGGTAAAACTCCCAAAACAGCAGAACATGCACTGACCTTGATGGCCGGAACAAGCTGCTCAGAGTATGCACGCTCTGCATCGTCGCGGCCTATCTTATCTATCTATCACGCAATAACGTGATGAAGATCCAATTGAATGCCATAGCATCCTCAATCAGTTCAAAAGAACACTTCCCACAGCAGTCGAGTTGATTGACCGACCTACCACGGCTGTCCCTTGGAGTTCTTCGAGCTCCTCTGCACTCCAAAACATTGGGGTATCGAATGTTATCGGGAGAGCACGAACATACGGTCCCCATTTCGTCTGTAGGTCGTCTTGGTGTTGTTGTCCACCTCCATCCTTGACATCTAACTCATATGCCCACGCATCCTCCCACATCATACACAAGATCAATCCGACCCAACCTTTATGCAATCCATGTGCATGCCACGCATCAAAACCAAAGAGAGAGGGAAGGGGAGACGTTCGTGTTGAAAGCGTGATCGTGCGCGGGAGTGTGAAAAGGATATATCCTTCCTGTCAGGTTCGCACCATTCGAATGATGGGTAGTTCAAAATGAAGGTATAAAGTCAACATCAGTAACATCACCGGAGTCAAAAATGCACACACCGGAATGTCACTCAACGCAATCGCTCCGCGTCCACTGCCTGGAAATTCTGTAATACCCATTGCTTTCGTATCTATGTACCCTCCATTCGACCGGAACCATCGCACGAACGCGTCGATATCCAGGTTCTCCATAACGTTTAGGCGCTGTCAATGTGTTGTTGTGTTGAAGGAGGTTTTCCATTCCCGTCACTTGCCAAACAGATGCCATCAATCCGAACAATGCGGTACTTTCCAAAACGGGACTTCCCGTCCGGGTTTCCGAAAGTTGCTGAACAGTTGACCAGGGGTTAACTTGGAAATGCTGGACCACCCTCTCTGCTGCTATGATCGTTTCATCTAGAGCCCTATAAATGAACCATCGAATGTCATAAAGGGCATGCTGCAGTACGACTCGGATGCTACGGATCACATCGTCCAAGGTAGTTTCTATTTCCGCGCATCCTTCTCAGCTGTATTGAATCATCTCTTTAGAATGGACATCCAAGAATCTGAGGATACGAACACACAGCAACATTCGAGCTTTCCGGCTTGACATCGGAAGACGTCACCATCGACGTTTAACGCTTCTCACTCCAAGGAAGAGAAGGACTAGTATGTATTCGCAAACGTCATCACGGGAAATTCTCCTGGGCGTTGCAGCTTCCGTATGTAACCAAGGTGAGAATGGCCTCCTGACCGTAACACTCCCAAGGGCCTCTCTCGGACCGCGGGCCAAGCACATCGCCATCCAATAGATGGTCCTCCATAACGCTTGTGTCATATGATACGCATAATGAATTCCTACAGTCGATAATTTAAGTATGGTCTTAAAGTTGAAAAACTCGAGTCCACCCGAGGGGCAATAGCTTTGCAAGAAATATTGTGACTCTCTATTAATCTGTGTTCGTCACGCATGGGTCGACTATTGTGCTTGTCACATGTCAAGTACTACAGACTCGGATGTCCTTGCAAACTTGCACGATAATTACTTAGGTTAAGTCCACCGTGTAGTGCCTATACTATCATCTTCAACTTTGGATAGAACAATGAGTTGCCCGCTATTGGTCATCCAGGTAAAGGGCTAGTTAAAGCACGACTCGGAGCTCAGTGCGACCGAGACATTCGCCGGGACGGCTAGGTGGGGTGGCCATCCTCACTGTCGTAGTAGGATTCGAATCGCGCACCAGAGTCGCGATGGAAACGAGCCTCGGCTCCGTTCGGTGAGTATTTGACCCCAGCTATCAAGCCGTCGTCGTGTTTCCAGGGACCCTCGGAGGAGTCGTCACTTAGACAACCTTGTATTCCGATTCGTCGAGCTCGGAGAGACGTCGACCGCCTACACATAGTTATCCCAATCCATAATTGAAAATTCCCCCTTCCGAACTGGCCGTGACTGAGATAGCGTGGCCAGATCTTCGGCCTTCCGAGTCCATGTCAGCCGTACCTGAGAGATGCTAGGGGCTGCGTCACCGCAGTAAACGACACAAAGCATACAAACGACACACCCACTGTTTATATTTCTCTCAGGCTGTAAAGTAAGTAAAGGGAAAGCCGTCAAGACGCTTATGTGAAGCGTCGTGCTAGACTCATTGGCGATTCGGGTGGTGCCTCGACTTCCGTGACTGGGGAGTGCAACACCCACATGAAACAATTTCCAATCATATTGGAGACACCGAGGGTCAGGGACATTCATGTCTGTGGTCTACACACACGATGTCCACAAACAATATCACGATAGGCTTAATTTCCTCGACTTGGGTATCTGAAAGGACAAGAATACACAAAGTGCATAACGAAAAGAAGAAGAAATAAATACCTGACAATGAGGATTCGCCAGTTACTGGTAGATGTTCAGAGCGTTGAATTCGAAGTACGCATTCGAAAATGCCCCTGGGTTGTTGTTCACGTAATCTGACCAGGCATTAAGTTTTCGTTTCCCTGGGAGAGGTCGACTTTGTGGAGCTCACCGACACAGGTCGAGGGGCATCCATCTGAGGAGTAAACGGCGCCAGCCCAATCTCCACCTGCGAAAACAAACAATTGACTCGTGGCGCTCTCCGCACATAAAAGTGGAGTGCCACGTACAGAAGGTCAGATTGATGATGATGTTCATAGGTCCGAAATGAGAGGAGAAATCACAGTTCGTGTTCGGGAAGTAAGCCGCAGGCGTGCCCTGATTGAAGTGTCAGCGATTTGCCCCACACGTCAATACAAATCAACCTACCCAGGTGCTGGTATCAACGGTGCCCCCCGGATACCGTACTTGGGAAGGAACGGATGAGCTGCCACGCTCCCAAAAGTATATCGAGATATAAGTGGAGCTGCGCTCGACCGCATACCTAGTCGAATTAGCAACCTCAATCGGCACTCGTGAAGAAAAAAGTGATAAGACTCACCAACCACCGCCGATGTTATTGAAATTTGGCCCAAAGCTGTTCGAATCAGCGATTTGGACACCGCATCCGGAATTTCCGGTAGTGTAGACATCACAGTCGGTTCCCACGCTTGTTCTGAAATGGATGAGGACGTAGAATCGCGGGTAGTGTGTAAAAACCACAAAGAACCTACCCAGTCATATGTCGAGATGCTGGCATGGCACAATCTGTGGAAGGATGAGCTGCAGCACGTTAATTCTTCCTTTGCAGCACTTACTCGCATTCGTATGTAGGGTTGACTGGTTGGGTGTCTTGTCATTGACGCCTTCAACAATATCGATCTCGCCCTGTGCAGTAGCCGTTAGATGCATCCCCAACAGACATGCATATGACCCTCGCCTCATTCGGCCAATTAGCACCAACTTCCTGGAAACGGCGTTAATCTACACGACAAATTCAAAAGTCAAAACAAACGTACCCTATATAAAGCCAAGATCAGACGGAGTCTGTATTAGCGAACGTCTCGATGTAAAGCGCAAAACGAACCCTGATAAACACCTGAGTATTGCGTACATCTGGACCAAACAGGCGACTTACAGACAGCCGGCCATGTTCCGCAGCCCTGAGGCATATGACCAATATCGAAACTGAGGTTTTTCAGCGGAAAGAAAAACTCGACAACCAATGTTGCACTTACATCGCAACGTGATTGCTGTACTGATTGTTCGACATCAGCCTGAAAGAGTTTCGACCCGGTCCGGTAGAGCTGAGAACGGTCGTATGATCTGCCCTCAGAGTGACGGTGTTCCCAGAAACTGAATACAAGCCGTCCGCTTGTGCTGTCGATTGGCTGACATAATTCCTACCTTACACCATCAGACGAATATCTCAGCAAATGGAGGACATCACGTACACTCGCCCATTTGTCGGATCTGCAATCGCCTGCCACGAGAAGGCATTAAGGAATGATTGCCCGGACAGACTGGCGGTATTCGAATAGGTTGCAGCTTTCGCACACCCAGAGACCACAAGCACGACAAAAGCAAGCAAAGAGGATTTCATCGCTGAGGAGACCAATGAGGTTAGTGGCTCTTGCTCCAGCAGCTTAGGGCCCTCTTATACAGAGCAGAAAAACATCCGGAATCCATGATTAGGTGTTCACCATATGGACCCAAACCCACGGGATCTCCATCTTCAATAAGGTTGACTGGAGTATGGTCCTTGCCAGCAAAGCCTATGACGAACGTAACCGGTGGCGTGCGTTTATCGCTGGAATCGTCATAGTCACGAGCAGGGGAGTGTGTCATTGGTTTCCATATCGAGCACTGCAGCGTATGGTTAACGAGGAGTCCTATACGCTGCAGAGCTCGTATGGAAACCACCGTCCAGGACAAGGTACAAGGGGTAGAAAGCTTGAGCATAGCAACAGACTCGGAATTCTCAATCCCAACGGAGTCTAACTGGAACAGCATGGTGGCGGAAGCGACGGCGGACATTTCCAGTAAATCAGGAGCTTACTGAAAACCCCTGTAACGTGGCTACGCCAGAGTATGCGAAGGACGCATGATCAGGAATAATGCCCACTCATCTTATCCGATCATCGGATCCGACAAAGTCTATGTTGAACACCTTGTTACGCGCCTCAGTACTCCGTCTGAGACGGTAGCTCAAGCTAGACTTAGACTCGATTTTGGTATGTGGATCAGGTGATAACCCCCATGATCTTCAACAAACTTTGAGATTGCGCGGCGCTGGTATGCGTAAGGAAGGAGTTATAGGAAACAGGTTGACAGAGAACACCAATTTGGGAAACGCCATGCATGACATGATAACGTTTCTGTTTCCTGGTTAGAATGGAGCACAAGTTCAGAGAATGCTAGCTCCAACGTAACAAACGAAAATGGATGGAGCATGCGCGTACCATTATATAATCAAAGCTGAATCAGCAACCATGCGAGTACGCCTTGCAATTACTACTACCCACCAGTGTACCTCCCAGTTCGAAAGATCATGGATACGCGAACTTCGAGTCTGTTAAAAATTGTAGAGCCTCCCCTTGCAGGTCACCGAAGGCATCGCTCTGGGGGCCGAAACATAAATTTAATGATGAGCTTGATGGATATAGCTACGAGATATTAGCAACCTCCGTGATGCTTTTCTTCTGCGACTCCGACGCTTCGCACTGGGAATCCCGTTGAAAAATACGATCTAGCTTCTTCTAGCGATTGAAGCGAGCGGAGGGTTGAAAGTCCCCATCCTATGACGGGTATACACGATCCGTGTGAAGATGCCTGAGGAACACGTGGTGGAAGCACGTGTTTATTGTAGCAACTTTGACGACACGTTGAAGTTGGCCGCTCGTTTTCGGGATCCCGGATCTTACACTGAAAGGCCAGGAACACCTCTAATGCAGCACCTTGACTAGAGGTATCAAAACTGCCCACCATAACTCGCTGTTTTTCAAGAATGAAATTGATGCTCACAAACCTAACGACGGAGAGGTTCATGGCATGACAACTGTTAGAGGACGTCATCATCGATACGGCCGTCGGAAGCGTCTGACAGTTGGCACTGACAAGTAAAGACGTGGACCCTCAAAAACAATAGGCGTATCACCGTGTGAGCGTCGATCGCAAAAACATCGCGCTTCTGAAAAGGACACGTCGGTCGAGTTCATAGAACGAGGGAAACCTTCTGTCTGCCACCGGGAATTCATGCGAACATTGTACTTCCTGTCGAAACGAAAGAGATATCTTTGATTTTATTCATGTCTTTCCTTGAATATCAACCTGACGTGTTATGGCGCGAGAAGTCTGTGATAGAGGATTATCTGTTCAGTACCCACCACCTTTCATACCAAAACATTCAATCTCACTCTGTTGCCAAACGATATATACGTCTCGCAGCTTACTGAGGGCTGGTTCAAACCTCGTCAAGGGTATGACCGCATATATGTCGGGCAGAGGTGGACTTGGGCCTGAATGGCATATTGTCGCATATGCACGGGAGATATTGTTGTGTTGGTTCTCTGGATCGAATCTACCGGAGCATCCGGCGTGCGATGTGATGGGGCCGACTCAACATGCATACAGTCTAAGAGGGGCAAAGAACACCGGATCTAGCCGCGTCAGTGGACCACCCTCCTAGGTTTTAAATTTAGAGCAGCTCGGTCACCGGCATGTCCGTTCGGGCCCGCCGGGCAAGTCGCATGGGTGCGAACGTGCGTTTTGACGGGTGCAATCCTCGAAGCCTTGACCAGCGCTTCGACGCAGACCCGTGTTTCATCTTCACTTCCTCGGATATGTGTGCCACAAGTTCATGAACGGTGGAACCACCGTCAAGAATGGCAACTACGACGAACGAGGGCCGTCGGCTATGCGGTGGGTCGCCAATTGTGTAGATAACTGTTATCGGACCAACCAAAAAGTCTGAGAAAACCGGAATTGGCCCTCCAGAGCGCCGATACTCTGCCACAAGGCCGCCCAGGTTGTGTCATAACCTTGACATTTATCATCCGCCAGTCTGGGCAAGCTGTGACGTTGGTTGATAACCGTCTTTCATTTGTTCGTCCAGCACCGGTTTTCTGTGCGCTCCTTTGTCACCAACCACAATGCACCACTGTCTCCTCATCCCTGAGCTCACACTCTGCATCATCCACTTCCTCGCGGATGACCGTCCGGACAGTTGTTACCTCAGAAATTCCAAGGACGTCGCAAAGCTTGCGCGGACTTGCAAAGCACTCGCAGAGCCTGCCCTTGACGTCCTCTGGAAGACGCAACGCTCGCTTGCCCCGCTCGTCATGTGCTTGCCGTCCGACGTTTGGGAACTAACCAAACGAGGAAAGACTATCGTGAGTTCGCCGTCCTACCCCATGATGCTCTTACGCTTCACATTAACGACCCCACTCGTTCCCCTGCGTCCACCCACGTAGTCTCTCAAGAGAGACCCCTCTCCTCAGGACTGGTCCACTGTCAAGAAATACGCTCACCGCATCCGGTCCATCTCCCAACCTGCGTCATTTTCTCTTCCTAGACTCGACGACGCAGCCCTGGCTACCCTTATTACACCGTCGAATTTCGGCGCATTGTTCCCCTCTCTTCGAGCCCTTGACTATTCCGTCATTTCTGTTGCTGCACCGATGATACATATGTTGACGGACGTCTTGTCGACCGAGCGATACTTGGAATCAATGACGAGTCTAAGCGTCATATGTCCGAGGGCTTCGCAGCGAGAGGAAGTCTACAATCTCTTCCAAGCTATACGAACCAAAGCCACGCGACTAGAAACCCTGAGAATCGAATCCTTTACGTCTCCGTCGTCAAATTCATCCCTGGCGGTGAAGCTTTTGATAGGGGAGTTCAAGTTTTTGCGGAAGCTGGAACTGAGCTGGACGATTAACGTCTCAGCCGAGTGCTTGACGTGTCTCGTCGGGATGGTGTATTTGCAGGAGATGAGTTTAAGTGTGCGTCGCGATATTGACCTTAATTTCTTGTTAAACGGCTGTCCTGCCGAAGCCGAAGGTCATAGCAAAGTGACTAGCAAGAGGACATTCCCCGCCCTAAAGTCTCTCAAAGTGTTGGCACATTCGCTCGATCAATGTACAGCCCTCATCTCGCTCGTCACATCCCCTTTCCTCGAAAGCATCACTTTCTCATATGACGTGCAAGCCCCGAGTGGGCTCATAGAGGCGTTCTTCCACCAAGTCGAGAAGACGTGTCGCGACGCCGCTACTACGTCCACAACGCTATCGCCGCGGCGCACCATCTCTCTCACACTCAAGCACAACCTCGGCCCGCTCTCAAGCGCCACGTCTCCCTTCCTCATCCACCCTTCCCAGACGCTCGCACCCCTCCTTGCTCTCCGACACCTCCGCATCCTCCGACTTCTTCATCTCGGCACGATTGCCATCGACGACGGATTCTTACGAGAGGCCGCAAATGCATGGGGCGCACATCTGCAGGAGCTCGAAGAGTGTGGGATACCGTGGGTGGGCGTAGAAGAGTCGAATGATCTACCGGGATTCGTGGCGGCGACGCTTGACGGCATCGGCGAGTTCGTGAGACGGTGTTCGCGGTTGGAAAGACTAAGAATGGCCTTTGATGGGAGGGGTATACCGCTGCCCGAGGAGCATCCTGACAAACACCAGGATTCCCGAGACGAGCAGGAACAGGAACAGAAAGACGACGCGTGTGACGTTGGCCCAGGCCTGGGGAGCGGAGATGCTCCGTTGTCATCGTCTGCACTTCAGGTTCTCAACGTCCGTGATTCTCCGATCGATAACCCAGAAGGCGTTGCCAAGTTTTTGAAGCGTGTCGCACCCGCGTTGCGTGTGATCTGTGTGGAGGGGTCTTTAGATATGTGGAGGAAATGGCGAGAGGTAGAGGACCGGATGAAGTTGGCTGGGACGTGTTGATGTTGAGGTTGGGCCTGGGGACGTGTGTCGGAGTAGTCTAGGTTACATGTATTATTATATTAACTTACTTATGTGCGCTCGGTTAGCATAAAGATTCGCCGTACCACAGTATGCCTGCCTGTACGATCACTTCAGCAATGGTATGTACTTGTGCATCGCATGAACGGAACAACTAATCGATCAAAAGGATTGGTAAGTAAAAGTCTCGGGGAATAGGACCAATGAGTCAATTGTGGGTGCGTTCAAGGAACTCTGAGCTCACCAGAGGATGCACGGAGTTTCACAGCGCCGCCGCCACCAACTCCACTCCGATGTGAAACATTTGGGAGGCTAGAGTTGACGTTCGCACATCTGCATCCGTCGCGAAACACCCACCAGGGCCACCACCAACACCCGAACGAGCCAGCACTACGAGCAAGTAACTTATCTCAGTTCCTGAGCACCACTGAGTTGCTGTTCAAAGTTTTCTTTACTCTGAGAAGTCAATGGACTAGGGAAGGTGGCCAGGGTGCCAGTGGCTGAAGGTTGGCGTCAACCAGGCGGCTTTCGAGACTCGCCGTCATCATGATCTGAACTGTCCCGGAATTACTTAAAGACCCAGTTTAAATAAACTCGATCAATTACTTACTTCCCGGAGAAAGAGTCTCGCTCCGTCCCGGACCCTACTGACATGTGACAGGTTCGGAATGCACGCGTTTCAGAGATAAATATGGAAGCCCCCAACTGAGTATGGGCTATTGCCTTTGCACCACCTGTGAAGGTGAGTAGTTCACGGTCAACTGTAACAATACTTGTGATGATGAGCTTGCTTTGGGCATATGTTGCAATCCCCGATCTGTGGCTTCAACGTTCGTTGCACTGCTAAGCAGGTGCTAACCCATCTCCGGAATGGTGCTCGTTTCTGGGCGTGCCGTCGAGAGAATCTGAATCAGGATAGATTATGGGAGCGCGAGGTTGAAGTCAACATAGAGTAAGGGTCAGGGGGCGCGCTCATTCTGCAAGACCGATAACTACCGTCATTTCGGAACTAGCTCATGGGTATCTGTGAATCAGTGCCAATTGGGTCCTCACGTATGTCGTGGGTGAGAGATGTCATTCGACGATGACGGTGCGTGTTCCGAACACAGTCCTTGTTGACGCATGCAGGGGTGTTCTCAAACAAAGCATTATGTAACACGGTGGCGTAAGTTCTACATGTAGTCTCCCATAGGCAGACCAAAGAATCGTGTATGACTTTTCCGACAGATGGACAGCGAACGCACAGTGACTGGGCCGGTGTCAGGGGCAAGTCGATTGAGGTCCGGCCCGAAGCGGGCAGTGAGTACGATCACAGCCACCATTGACTGCGGCGCGGTCACGTCCCAGCTACGTTGTGCACTCGCTGCGCTCCGCTCCAGCAACGCCGACCGTTTAAATCGCAGCTTCAAGGTACAGTGGTCTCTCCATCCATCATGCACTCACTCCAACTGGAATCCGGTGACGTGGAACAGGTCGACAATCCGTGGAGTGCACGTTCAAACGACCAAGATCCATCGCCGGCGAGAAACCACCAAAGAGGCAGCACAAATTCCGTGTTTCGCGACGACGCCCTTGTTTCTCCCCGGTTCACGACTTGGCTAGACCGTGATATGATCATTTCGCCTTCCCCCCCACCTCCATCCGCCGAACCGACACACGCGCAGTCCCCAATGCAGGATTCAGACACGACTCCGACGGACCCACGCATCGCATCGCTCAAAGCTATCTTCCCGGATTTCGACGACACCGTCATGTCTGTAAACCCCCACCTTTTTATTTCTGTCCTGGATCGCTGAGCGTTTGATCCAGCCTTTCCGTGCTCGAATCGACCAACAATGACCACGATCGTGCGCTCGATGCACTTCTTGGGATGAACGATCCGTCGTTCGTTCCGCCCGTCCCACCCCCATCGCAATTACCGAATCAGTTCCAGTCAGCTCCGTCCTCTGACGCGCAGCGTCTCTCACAAGAAGCCCTTGACGAGCAGCTTGCAAGGAGGCTCGCCCTCGAAGAACAACAAACTCCCACGCAAGCATGGCAACCAGAGGCTGCGGAGGGTCCAACGATGTATCAGGCTTATCAACCCCGAAGGGGAGGGAGGAATGGCTCGGGCGGTCAACCCCAGACCCAAGGTCAGGGCGGGAGTTACGGCGTGGCAGAATTCCAAGAAGGGTTCAATCGCATCGCTGAATGTACGTCTGTCGCTCCACTACCCTCCCCTTCGTCAGCCGGCCATCCAATCCCACCTGTTCCCCTCCCGTCTTATTAATGTATCTTCTGACGATTCAATCGTAGCTGGAAAGAAGACCTTTTCGTCCATCGTGTCCAAGATGAAAGCAAAAATGCAAGAATTCGAACAAGGCCAGGGGTGGTCCGGATCCCAGACTCCACCTCCCAACCAGCCCCCACGACCGGCTTCAGCATCGTACTACCCATCCCATGCGCCAGGTCAACAACAGAACTCGGGACAAGGCGCTTATGCGCAGCCCTACCAATCTACACAGCCCGCGAACCCTCAAACTCAGACGAGTCTATCATGGCCAGTTCGCGGGAGCACCTATCCGTCGTCACCCCCGCGTCTGCGTCTCGCAGCGACAGAACCTGCGCAGTCCGCGACCTCGCAGCAACCTTCGTATTACAATCCCAATGCGCGTGGGTACGATCTCTACGGCGAGGACGAGGACATTCAGATCGTCGACAACACCGCTCCCTCTGCCGCTGCCGCCGCATCCGTTACTACCACGCAGAGCCCCGCGACGCCACCGCACGCTGATAGCCCGGCTACCCCACCGCCCCCCTCAGACACGAGCTCCCCGCCCTCATACGCCTCACCCGTGTTGTCGCCCCCATCCAATTCGACGCTGAGCAGTCTTCCCGCCCGATCCCTCTCCCCGACGACCGCCGGTGCGAGAAGCACGACGCCCGGCGCGCCTGGAGGCGTCGATTTCAGTACGTATTCCTTTTTGTCTTTCTCTTTTCCCCCGATGCCTTCCAGATGTCGCTGACTGGAGTTGCACTCCCACGTCGTTCGCACAGGCAAACTTGGTCTGTTGCCGAAACGACCGATATCCCTCGTGCGGCCACTGTCCCCACCCGTTGCGGGCGCCGGTGCGCCGCGCGTGGCGGCCGCACATTCGGAAAGTACGACTGGCAGCGAGACGGACAGAGAGGAAGAGCCCGAGTTTGTCGAGAATCCGTTCGAGGACCCGTGAACGAGGACCGACGGTGTCCGCTGTTAGATTCCAAGTTGTATACACCTCTTCTTTCCCTGTCTCTTTCTGCTCTTTCCGTTTTCGATGTCGGTGACCCGAGGGTGGCGCGTGTTGGTATTTAAGTTTATGTGGAGCTATAGACACCAGACCCGTTGTTCAGTACATGTACTATCGTGGATGTTGTACGACGTTGTCAAAATCCCCTTGTAATCGTGTTTTACAAACGTTGGTCTCGGGACCGAATAAGTTGATCAGCTCGATGTGTCGTCCGGAACGACGCTTTTTGAATTCATGATACAGTTTTCAAGTGATCTACACTCCGTTCCCCCCTAGTCTTGCATCAACACATCCTCACTCGCATCCGTGCCCGAACCGCCCTCCTTTCCCTCCATGGGCGCCCGCCACATCTCGCTCCAGCGCGGATACACCCGCTTATACAACGCCATGCACACCGTGTCCATCTGCGTCACCGGCCCATCGAAATGCGCCTTGAAATACCCGTGCGTCCCGAGCGACTCGCGAACGTGCCCCGTACGCCCGTGCTTGGTGTGCAACTGCACAGGCTTGAAGTACGCCACGTCCTCGGAGTCGAAGAACATGTATCGCACCGTCGCGGTCTTGCGGTGCACCTTGAAGGGGTGGCCGGAGAGGACGATGCGTTTCGTGATGATGCGCGCCGCGTCGGGGTTGAGAAAGGTGCCCGTAGCGACGAGCGCGGGCGCTGTATGCATGGTATGGATCCGACAGTGAGTGCGAGGTTTCGGCGTCGAGCGTCAAAGGTGGTGCAGCATCTCACCTTGTGCGTTTTCCGATTCCCGTAACAGCGTACAGGGCTGTTTGCCGAACGTGACGGGCGCATATATGCTCGCAACGACCGTCGTACCGTGCCACAGAAAACGCTCAAACTTGTGCACGTTGTTGGCGCCTCTACCGCCTCCCCGAGTGTGTTGGCTGTAGATGGGATTCACGCGCAGACGACGGGGTCCATAGCAGAGGATCAGAGGGTCCTGAAACGATGGATGTTGGCACGGGGCGAACGTTTAGACAGGCAGCCACGTACTTTCGACTTGACAGATCCCGCGTACTCGGTGTTGCGTTGTACAGTAAAATGCAAGACCGTTTTCTTGTGTTCGTGCTTCAAGAGGCCATAGAGAACGACCGGCCCACGGCTCCAATCAGTACCCTCTCGCGGAACTCCCTCCATGTGCACCGTTACCCTCGTTCCAGGCTAGAACATATTTGGTGTGGAGAAATGAGGACGAGGGATAATACATACCTCTACGCCTTCGGTCTCTGCTGCCCGAGATACATCCCGCTCTGTCCGCTTGAACTCTTCAAACTCGAATATTCTAGCGTAGTCTGGAGGCAGATTCTCGTACGGATCCCATGGACTTGTCCGAAGCGACCGTAGGCCACGGTACCGTGCAAATCGTGTACAAGCAGGGATATCACGTGGAGTGTCAATTTCATCAGGGAACTCTTGAGCATCACGTTCTTCTTGAGCGCGATTCCGCCAGTTCTGGAGTCTGAACGGGAGGCACGCATGAATAAATATCAACGCAGAGAGAAAACGCGTCTCACTGTCTCTCTTCTTCCTCGACATCAAGATCCT